>MU227782.1:477950-489304 GCA_018584345.1 Thuja plicata | reverse complement strand
AATTCTTTTATCCTCCTTTCATAATGAGTATTAATAATACACGACCCTTAAATGGCCCCAACTTTAATATAAAGTTATAACTTTATATTTTAACTTTAATAATTAATTATCATTAATGGCCATTAAATATTAGTATCTCTTAAAATACTCATTATTTTTCCAAACCATCTAAACAGGAGGTCATGACTGTCAACCATCATGTGACCAGGTGCCCTGCTAAAAATAGCCACTGCTAAAAATAGACTTCCTATAAATAGTAAGTCCCTCAAACTGGAGATTCTCTGAAACTCGATCCTAAGATATCTGACGCTCTGTGCAGACACCCTGCCAATCCTGGCCATACCAGAAACCCCACTTACTAAAAATAGTAAGTCARCCAAAATGACCCGAACGAAGAGCAGACCTGATAAACTGAATCTCCAGAATGGAATCCCAACGCTGGCTCCCCAATCTGACCCCCTCTGAACACCCGATTAGCTTGCGAGGGTCGCCAAACCAAGCTAATCCCGAAGTTTGAAAAACGGGGACATTACACAAACTAATTTAAATAATAAGAATATTAATATTCAATATGCGAGAGCCATTTCTTGATGAGACAGGTTGGGTCCTCAAGTGGGCCCGGCTAATTTTTTTTGGTTTTCATTTCAACGGAACTTCTTCAAATTGATCTGGTACCCTTCCATACACCTCTAAATCAAATTTGCACAATTTTTTATCATAAAAATTCGATTGCTAACCTTCCTTGCAAAGTGGCCCAGATGAGTAAACAGCCTCTGGTTCTGATTGTGAAAATTGATGAAATGATGTCGTGAGACCATGACACTCGGCAAGCCTGTAGATCGATATACATATAATCATCCTGCAAGATGATTTTTCGTAACATCTCCTGAGCTGAGAGAAATTAGCTTCCAAAGTTGCCCTCTTCATTCATCCATAACTTATTATTAACTGAACATGCTGGAACTTATTCTGAAACTTCGTTTATAAGACTCTGATAAAAATACCAAATGATCCTTCAGGAAACTACGACCGATAAGACTTGATCATTTAGGTGCAAAGAATATGTGTGCCAGAAGAAATTATCAGTTACTTTCAGATTTGCATGTTATTGATAGCCAAACATTGTCACTTTCAAGATATTCTGTACATGCAAGTTCAAAGCATAGAAAACTGCATTTCACATGGAGCTAGTAAAATATCATACAAAGTCCTGGGAACCGGAGGCTTTGTAAGTTTGTAAGGTTGTACATCAGGATATCAAGAGTACAAAACAACAATTGGGGTCTCTTGGTAACTAGCAGGTTGAAAATTATAACTCTCCAAAAGCGACTACTTTGCAGATGTAACACTGAAAATGCAGAAAACCTGAATAAGTTGCTTTTGGAATTGACCTTGAAGAAATACCAAATCATGTTCTGAAGCTTCCCCGTTGACTGTGGTGGTATATTTTGATGCAGACAATATAAAGAACCAACGCTTTTATCATGACTGTCAACCATCATCAAAATACTAATATTCAAAATTGGCCTTTCAGAGATATCTGCTACTGTGTACACAGAAAACTGAATAAAACCCATTTGGATTGGGCCTGGCAAACATAGCAGACAGATTCATGGGAACTTAAAAACAGACATGGGGACTGTCTTTCATGTTTATAATGCTGGAGAGTAGCCATCTCACCATGATATTCAACCGGACAAAAGATATAGGTCTCCAAAGTAGGCCTTTTGATAACTTTCGCACTGCACACTCAGTGAATCTGAATAAAATGCAAGCGAATTCAGCTTGACAAATAGGGAAAATGGATTGACTAGGGTCTCAAAATGCACATAGGAGATAATTGTCACGTCTACAATGTAGGGAAACTCTTATGTTGCAATAGTAATCAATAGGGCATGAAAACCAGTTTCTCAAAGTAGGTTACTTCATTAAGTCTGAATAAGAGTGCAAAAATGCAGATTTCACAAACCCCCTTAAAACAAGCACTTCAAAAATAAGTCACAACTGACTGTGAGAGGCTGAAAATGAGTAGACACACTTAATGATAGGGGATGAACAAATATTCAAGGTCACTTTGCATGACAGTTACAGGACATCAGATTATCAACTCTCAAAGAGGGCAATTTAGAACACTTTTCAGGGTACATTCTAATGCATTAGCGAAATTTTCAACATGGTAATCTCAACATTTTAAGGGAGTACCAATAGAACTGAAACCTCAATTAAAATTTCAATATCTGAGAGACCTAATCTTATTAGTCACTGTCACACAGATTCACACGCCTATGCTCTTGTCTTCAAGTTTTCTGGCTGCACAGTATGATCAAGTCTGTGTCTTCTTTTATGTCTTTATTTCAAGCTTTCTTCTCAGATGTTACATTTTAGATTCCTCACAATAAACTTTACTTATATCCTTTCAATGCATATCCATTACCTTTCGTATATAGTTTCAGTAAGGATTTCAACATAGATATACGTTTTTCCTTTGAAACTCCATCAGCAGTCTTCTGTCGATCATATTCTTTTCATTTCAATTCCCACTCCTCATTTTCATCGGGCCTTTACATTATTAAATTATTTAAATAGAGTCTCACATCCTATCGGGTGAGTGGTTATATGATGGTTAAAGCTGTTTGTAACCGACACATAGTTATATTAAAAAACCCACCAAACAACTAAATAGTCAATCATGTAAACATTAAGCTTATGTGTACCAAAAAGGTTCTTCAATGCTGTTGGTATATACGGGTGGCTGATAATGTCATTACAAACCACATAAGATGTGTCACCTTTTCAATACTAGAGCCTGACAGATAACTTTTGCAAACCGATGATTAAAAAAATCTAACACAATGTCTTCGATTCTAGACTATTATGTCTTCACACCATCACCATAGCCGGACAAAGAATGAATGGGCTTGATTATAATAGACGCTGTTCATTTCATTCTAATATGCTGTTAATACATTTGGATGTTTCTTAGACATGGTTCGATACTTAGTATATCTGTTGTCTGAATTAATAAACGGTTCTATTTTGCTACCGTCTTTCAATATGCCATATTTGACACGTGTCAAAACCTTCCAATAACTTCTTCTTGAATTGCCAAAAAGAGAAAAGGCTGAATTCTTTGACTCTTCAACATAATCATTTTTATATGGTCAACAAATTTAGAATCTTCCCACGATGACAGACAAGTAATACTTCTGCATATATTAAACCTTGTTAAAACTTCTGCCAGTTACGTGTTTAAACCATATAAAAACTTCTACTAGTTACATGTCCTCCTTGTTGTTGGGCATTAGTCTTATGAATAGCAATAAACAGATCTCCCAAAAGGAACTTATTGATTTGCTAAAAAATGTTCTATGATGCCAGGTAGATATCATAGTTCTTAAATGTGTCAATTGTAATTGCATACTTATTATGTGTGACATGGATTATTCATTCTGCAGTTTATATTCCATCCTTGAACTGTATTCTCGTCTGAATTATTTTAATTCTGAATACCAATCACAAATATAAATCAAAGGTATGTTCTTCAATCTCACTCAACCTGCATTTTCAGAGTATCTAAACTTCTAGTATATTTTCACATCAATGACAAATGGCTAACACAGAGACAAGCAAATCATTACACCTTGAATGTAGATAATCTTCCGGATACTGTACTGTGTTATCCCTCTGCAAATTTACTTCTATACTCTGAAAACTTTAGTGCACTTGACTGTTTTATGAGTAACTTTTGCAAATGAAATTATGAAAAAGGTAAGCACTCTTCAGAAATTGTGTTTATATAAGTTCTGTACAAATTCAAACAATATGCAAGTTATGCCTGATTACTACAAAAAAATCTTATTAATACACTGCAAAAACTCCCCTCATATTCTCAACGAAATTCTCTGAATCAATATATATCAACAATCTGCACTTCTGATTTATAAAAACCATAGTTACAAGACCCAGACTTGGCTCGGACTCGGCAAGCTGTTTTTTGACTTGTTCTCGGTCTCGGCGCCCAGACTTGGAAAGCTGATTTTTGATTTGGACTCGGCACCTAGACTTGGCAAATTGAAAAACCCAAGAAATTCAAATATTTTAAGGATTTAAAACTTGTTTCATTCATACTTTAATAAATGAACCCTAAAGACACAATAATATGATCAAATAGAAGCAGCTTTGAACACATACACAAGTTTACATTGATCACATAAGTATAAATGCAAATTTTAGGCTTTAGTTGAAGGAAATAAGTTAAACTAAATAACACATTAGAAATAGTGTCAAATGTCTACAAAACTCATGGAATATGAAATCCATGCTATCAAAAGCTCAAAGAATATATCAAAACAAAAGCTAGAGCCTAGAAGTGTAAGGCTCAAGAGGAAGCTATATGAGTGACCACTTGACCTCGCAAACCTCCTACGTGTGCGCCTAAGATAGGTCTGTGATGATTTCGCAACCATGATATCTTCTTGTGTCTCAGGCTCAGCCTCATTGACATTCACACCATCCTCAAGGTCCTCAAATTGGTCTCCTCGTGCTGTAGCCACCTCTTCTGCCATTGCTACTGCTTTTGCCTCGCGATCCACCTGATCAACCTATTCCAAGTCTTCATCGTTCAAGACATGATCATCAACCTAGGTGTTCTGCTCTGCTCGTTGATAAACCTTCTCTAAAGTGAGAGGAGATGTGTTAGTGCCCAAGATCTGTCTGTGATGGAGGTGAAGGTTGTAATGAACATACACAAGATCGTTCCGGCTTTGCACTGCCAACCTGTTGCACTTTTTGGAGTGTATATGCTTGAACATGTTCCAGTTTTTCTCACATCCTGAAGCACTACATGGCTGGCTCAAGATACAAACTACAATCCTTTGTAGATTTGGCACCTTAGCACCAAACATCTCCAACCATGCATCTGAAATGAGATAATAAAAATTGATTCTATTCTATAACTTTGAGTTTATCAATGTAAACTAGTAATAGATTTGTAGATATAAAAGTTTAAGATTTGAATTTTAAATTATGACTTCAATAGATTTTTACCTGGTATAATTTCTATCCAATTTTACTTGCATATTTCTCGAGCAAAAGAAGTCTCCTTGTTAAAATAAAGAAAAAACAAAACTAGGGCTTCTCATTTTTTTCCATCAACATAAAATGAAACAAAAGTAAGACAAATATATAATAAACTTGAAATATGAAAGTAAAAGAATTGAAAAGCAACAAAAAAATTTAACTCATGTAGTTATCATATAATGCCTATTGTTATGTTTGATAATATTGGTTATCTATCAATCTGTTAATTATTGTCAATGTATTAATTGTCTGTTGGTTGTCAATCTCGGGTAGTTGTAAATGTCAGTTGGTTGACGGTTGTGTCTCTTCGCAACCGTCGGGTCATTTAAATATGTTGAGTACCGCCAAGGAAGGGAGTAGTGTATAGTCGAATGAATAGTAATGCTTGGCCGATCATCTTTGGTGTTCTTCTCTATAATGAATTCATGACCTAATAAAGATATTTTTTACAGCTATACATAGTAAATTACATACATGAACTAATAATACAGATGACAGTGTGTATCAGATATAGGAGCAAAATATATCTTTATTAGCTCATGAATTCATTGTAGAGAAGATGACCAAAGATGGTTGGCTAAGGTTTACAATTTATCCGACTATACACTACTCCCTCCCTTGGCAGTACACAACATATTTAAATGACCCGACGGTTGCCAAGAGACACAACCGTCAACCGACACTTACAACTACCTGAGAGTGACAACCAACAAACAATTAATACATTGATAGATGACCAATATTATCAAATGTAACAATAGGCATTATATGTCGACTACAACTAACCTCTTTATCCTTCTTTTACATCTCTAAATGCATGAAAGCAAGCTACTAGTTACACAAACAATCAACAATCACTATCTCCTCTTCAATCAATCTGTTGGTCTGCTTGTCAAATGCCTCTATATTTTTGCATGCATGCCTCTTTTCCTCTACTTGTGTTTGCAAACAATAAAATGACCATTTAGGGTTGGGAGGCAAATATGTTGACCTTTTGTTTTGATTAAAACAACTTAAGTTTCTGTTTTTTGTTTTTTTATCTCTACTGGTTGCCGTAGAGTCTGCCCCGTGGGACTCTGCGAGTCTGTCCAGTCTGGCAGACTCGGCGAGTCAGTCCAGACTCTGTTAGACTCGATCGAGTTCGAGTCCTAGGCCCTCCAGAGTTGTCAATGCTTGTAAGAACCCTCTTTGGCTCTAACTCTGACAAACACTGAATTGTTTCAATTTTGGATGCTTGACAATTTATCAAACACTTTTATTGCAAGTTGTGATACCACTGTAAGAACCCCGTGCAGGTTCTAACTCTGACAACGCTGGATTGTGGTTTGATTTTGGATGTTTGACATTTGGTCAAACACTTTGCAGACAAGCTCTGTCTTGCTGTCTATTATTTTCAGATTGTTTTTGATTGCTTGGAATGGTTTCAATTTACAGAGTAACGAGAATTGCGCGTGAATCACGATTCGATTCACCCTCCCCGATTTTTTGGGAGACGGTGAATCAGATCGACAGTTTTTTGGCATGAATCGCCTGAATCGCCAATTCAGGCGATTCATCCAAAAATCGCTTGAAGCGCCATGTGTGAACGGGCATGAATCGGCTGTCAAGTCAAAAAAATTGAAAAAACACGTTTTTTTTAATCTTTTTTTTGTGTCTTTCATCTTACATACATTTATGATTTGATGTCTTATGGAGCTGAAAAATAACTCTCGGTGCCTTATTTGGGGTGGAAACTGCGCCGATAAAAGTGGGGAAGAATTAACCTTCGAGTCTTATTAGGCTCCATATAGAAGATGATGATGATGAAGAAGAAGAATATCAATAAATTATTAATCCATTAGTTGAACTTAAAACAATGATACTTGAACTGATATAATGATTTACTTTTAATGTTTTGATTCTTGAATCTTTGACGCTGAACTTGCACTTGAGGTATATGATGGTATGATCATGATTCATGATGCTATGATTACAAGTGTTTTTGTTGTTTAAATGTTTTTATGATACTATGTGACATACCAATCTTAACTCATGCTTATAGGCTGCATAAATATGTAACGCATGTGATGGATTTATCATTTATGTTCCTTGTTTATGTATGTTAGCATCTATTTGTTGATGTTATAGTGTGTTTAAGTTATATTCAATAAAGGGTGCATGAAATAAGTTTTAAATTGTTAAAATCTCTAAATTTTAAGGGTTTTTTAAATTTGCCGATTCATGGGCTATTCCGATTCCGATTCATGGGCGATTCGCGATTCGATTCGGCCTTGCCGATTCCGAGACGATTCCGGTTCTCGTTACTTTGGTTTCAAATGAAGTTTAAATGCTTGCAAATGATTTCTAAGATATCTAGACAAAGAATTAAAATGCAAATGCAATCTGTTTTGACCATTTGAAAGCATACATATAATTTCTAGATGTAAAATTTGCATCGACAGCCAGTAGACATTTCCAAAAATACTTGGCATGAAAGCTATTATGCTGATTTTGAACAGTTAAGATATGACATTACATCAAACATATGGCATGCAATTAAATACTCTTTATTGCTTGCCAACTCTAGGACAATACTGATATGGATTTAGCCAATGCAAATGCAATCTGTTTTGACCATTTGAACGCATACATATGATTTCTACATGTAAAATGTGCATCTACAGCCAATAGACATTTCAACAAATACTTGGCATGAAAGCTATTATGCCGATAATGAACAGTTAAGATATGACATTACATCAAACATATGGCATGCAATTAAATACTCCTTATTGCTTGCAAACTCTAGGACAATACTGATATGAATTTAGCCAAGACTTCTTGGCTTTCAATAAATTTCCAAACAATGCCACAATCTGTTATAAATGATCACCTACTAATGTCCCCGTATTGCGGGTTCATTTCTTTAAAATAAATCTGCAAAAGAGAAGTTAGCGATAACAATTTGGAAACAAATATATACATAACATAAGAATTTTACTAGCTATCTGTTAATATATTTCAGATTATGACAAGGAATATATCAATCTATAGAGGTCTAACAAAACTAAACACAGGATATAAATAAGAAGCCGCAAGTAAGGAGAGATAGTACCCGGATTGTGTCCTGAAATCAGACTTTGGAAGCTCCAAATCTGAGCCTTCAAGTCCCTTTACATGTGTGTTCAATATATGCCAAGTTAGCCCACCTAGGGCTTTATTTAACTCAGCTCCAAGGTGTCACCGCTCTGCCCAGATCTGTTCAACAAAGTGTTCTTGAATCATTATCGATCTGCACTTAGTGACTGATGTATATACGCAGTGCATTCGCTGTTAATGACTGCACTTGGCGGCTGATGCAAATCGCAGCCTATGCAATAAACAAGTCTGCTATCTTCTACCGAAGCTCACACCAGAATCTCCTTTATATTTGTAGTTCCAATAATGTCAAATTCACTGCTCTCAAGGTAGATATATACATGCATCTAATTGGCCAAGTCTTCTGCTTTGCATAGAAGATCCAAATTGCACCAACTTAATTGCTAATGTGCTGAAGAATTTCGCCCAAGAGTGCATACACAATCTGCCCCAAAATTCACCAATTTGGATCTGCAAAGTCTTATGACTTGATCTTCAAAATGCAGATCTAGTTCGCTCACAAGGGCTGAAGAAATTACGCACTTTGTGCTGATAAAGATCATCGCCAATGTTGGTGTTGCTCAGTCCACCAATGCTGGTGTAACACGATCCTCAATGCTGAATTAATCTTCTAAGAAGAAATTTGCTCAAGGAAGAAGAGCCATGAATCCAAGGATAAGAACAAACATTATGTTTTTGGTATTTTCTTGACCAATAATCCATTTGATATATATATGAGATGTAAAGTGCTTAAGTCTCCCTCTGAGAGTTAGCCGACTTGGGGCCACCCAAGAGGCTATTATATTATAAAATATAAATAATAAACATTTATTATTTATTATTATAAGATCTCACTTTATCTCAATACATATTATTAACTTATTTGACAAAGGATAAATAGTAATAATAATAAATATATTACCAAAATATATTAATTATTATTTCCTTAATTTTGTCCTCTTATTTATTCCATAAATAAGTGTTGATCTTGACCGTAAAGGCCATAATATTAACAATATCTACCCATTACTAATCCCTCCCGAAGAAAGTCTACTAGGTCGGGCTCATAACCCTAATAAGGACCCTTTTGTTCCTTTGATTAAATCTTGCTCTCATCCTCTGGAGCGCATCCTTAGGGACTTCCTGAGCAAAGTCTACCAGGTCGGGCTCATAACCTTAATAAAGACCCTTTTGTTCCTTTGATTAAATATTGCCATCGTGCTCTGGAGCGCATTGCTCAGGGCTTATAGGCGGACCATTATCTGGTCCATTACTCTTCTTGGAAGAGGCTTCCTCTTGTTAATGTTTTCAGATTATCACAAGGAATATGCAATCTATAGAAGTCTTTCAAACACTAAGCACAAGATATAAATATGAAATCACAAAGGAGAGATAGTACCCGGAAATCAGACTTCAAGCTCTCCTATGTGACTTCTATGGATGTTGAATTTAGCCCACTTGGAGCTTCTTCCAATTCTAATCGATCCCAATCAGCATTCAGATCTGACTTTGAAATGAATTCGATCTGTACCTATACATCCAAGGACTGCTATGAATCTGCATTTGAATGTCTTTAAGGTGCTATCAGATTCGCACCTTAGGACTGTTTCAATTCATCCTAATTTTCCCTTCTTGGACTGCCCTAATTCGCACCTTGGAACTGCTCAAATTCGCCCTTCTAGGGCTGCTAAAATTCGCGCTTGAATGCTGCACTAATTCTACCCTAATTCGTCCTTTAGGGCTGCTTAATTCTCCTTGAGTTTTGCTATAATTCGTCCTTGAATAAGAGCTTAAAAGGTCTGTTCCAAAATGTAATTTGCTGCTAGTATTTTCGCTCCTAGGTAAGCTCATCCAAAGATCTTGTTGAAGGAAGAAGGCAACGTTATGTTTTTGGTTGCTTCTTATCTTCTCCAAGTCACTCTAATATATGAGCTATTTAAGATAAACTCTTGGCCTCCCAAGTTGGCCGACTTGGGTCCATAATAATAATATATTCTTTTATATTATTTGCTCCATATTTAACTATTAAAATCAATCCTTAATAATAAATATTAATTTTAATATTTATTATTATTATCCAACCGAATCTATCATAATTAAATATATCAATAATATATCCAATATATTAATTATTATTATTGCCACTTTGTCCAATTTGTTGATCTTTGCCGTACAGGCCAAAACATTAAAACTCCCTCTTGGACTTGAGGAAAAGATCAACCTATAGAACTCCCATCTATAGTAGGACTCAAAAACATAACCATAATGGATTCCTTATCCAATAGTGTCATAGATATCACATCTATCATCTTATCAAACATGATGAAAACATAAGTCACACATGTATTCCATCAATCCATGACAATATTCCGAATATCAAGTACCAATGACATTCATCAAGTGCTCCGAGTATTGGCCTATAGTCATTACGACTATGATGTCTACCACATACTCAATCTTGAGTCTAACAGACTCAATCATGATATTCATCAATAGCTTATCGACATTAAGTCCATGATGTCATCATATCAAATCCATGATATCAAGAACATTGACTTACTGAATACCAAGTCCATAAAATCCATGATGTCACCATATACTCTCCTGCGGATCTATGATTTCGAGCCTCAAGGACTCAACCGATATCAAATCCATGATATCAACAACATTGGCCGAATATCAAGTCCATGATATTCACTAAATGCTCCGAGTAATGGTTTCTCGACATCAAGTCCATGATGTTACCATGTACTCAACCTGTGGATCCAATATCCACGAGTCACAAGGTCTCAACCGTCACAAACACATGATATCAACAACATTGGCTGAATATCAATTCCATGACATTCACTTAATGCTCCAAGTAATGGCTTCCCGACATCAAGTCCATGATGTCTCCATGTACTCAACCTGTGCATCCAAGATCCACGAGTCACATGGACTTAACCGGTATCAAACACATGATATCAACAACATTGGCCAACTATCAAGTCCATGATATTCACTAAATGCTCCGAATAATGGCTTCCCCACATCAAGTCCATGATGTCTCCATGTACTCAACCTGTGGATCCAAGATCCACGAGTCACAAGGACTCAACCGATATCAAATCCATGATATCAAGACCTGATCCATAACAAGGATGTTAGCCATATAA
>MU227782.1:448860-461476 GCA_018584345.1 Thuja plicata | reverse complement strand
GAATCATATTCTCTTCAATGCAATCATCTAAACAGATAATCAGCTATGCTAATTAGATATGACAATTTGCTGTGCCAATCAGCTATGTATGTTCCACACATACAATCAATGAAAAGATAGTCAATCAACCATGTTAGTTACCAGCTGTTCATACACAACATATATAACAAAAATATGTTAAGATAAAGCATGCTAATGACAACTATTAGTCATGCTAATCAGACAATCAGCTGAGCCAATAAGGAATGATCCTACTCATTCATACAAAAGGAAGGAGTTTATAACACAACACTAGGTGCAAGTGAGCCCATGATTATACTCCCTCTAGATCATACATGCCATGCACTAAGGTGGGTTTCCTTAACTCAAGATGATCTACTCCCTCTTAAGCTTCGATTGGTCTACCTTAAAATGTCCACAAAGTTAGACTCCCTCTTCACGTATGTTTTAAGATAATCAACCAATGTAATTTGCATATTTAGAATCCTGAATTTGAAAAAACTCATAAGATGTAAGGTCAAATTACAATTTCCAGACCAAACCCCGGTTGCCATAGAGTTTCTTAGTTTTGAAAGAGTTAGACTAAAATTCCTAAATCTGAAATGGATCTTTAAGGCTCTGATACCATGTTAATATTTTTCAGATGAACACAAGGATGTTGAAGACAATTATTCAATTGTGTATTGTCATTGATGTATACACAAATGTAGTGATGTTACAAATGTCTATACCTAACCGAGCACAGTCAATGTATGCCAAGTTCTCTCGGGCATTGAAGAAGACTCATATATCAACCAAAGTGATTTTCAGTTCTAACCGAGTTCACTTGGGCATTTCAGTAACGGTCGGGCATTGAAGGATTACAATGTTAACCGAGTTATACACTTAGTGTCAGCCGACTAACAACAATTTACACTTAATGTTTAATTGGTTATATGCAGCCGACAGACTTAAGTTTTATTTTTTATTTGGAAGGTTTTTTAAGCCTACTTGACAAGGCTTATCATATATATACAAGGTCAAGTTTGGATTGAATATGTAAGTGAGAAGTGAGAAGTGGTAGAGTTTTTGATATGAAGAGTGAAGGTGAATTAAGATGGAATTCTGATTAAGAACAGAACATCGAGACGAAGCTGCAATAGAATATTCGATTTTTGAGGATCCAGTTTAAAGCCAGAGCAGAGATCTGAATCAGCAAAGACAGTTGCTTCTTCAAACAGGTCAATCCATTGTTACTCTCTAACAATTGTAGCAGTGATCCAAATCTCTTTACAGAGTAGACTTAAAAGTCTTTCATAAATCCTCTCACAAGGTGGCATTTCTACATTGAAGTGTTTGAAGACCTCTAACAAGGCCACTCCTAACAGGGTGATTAAATCCTCTAACATGGTCACACCTAACAGTGTGTTTTGTAACCTTGAACAGGGTTGGCTCCTAACAGGGCTCACTTCAGAAGAGTGAAAAAGAGTAACTAGTTGCAATTGGTGGTTTTCCCAAATTGAGTTTCCACGTTAAATCTTGGTGTCATCTGTGTACATGTTATTTGCTTTATGCTTTATGTTTCTGCACTTAATCACTAAAGGATAATCACAGTTAATATCTTAAGATTGCTTTGTTAACCGAGTAACAACAAAATATCTTTGTTAACTGAGTAACAGTGATAAGTTTGATTAAGACATCTAAGGGACTTGGATTTGTTTTGTGGTAACTGATTCACCCCTCCCCTCTCAGTTACTCAACCCATTTCCAACAAAGGAATGTTTAATCTATAGAGATCTATCAAATACTAAGCACAGGATGTAATATAACAATCACAAGAAAGGGAAGATGTTACCCGGATTTGGAGCCCTTATGTTGCCTACAAATTTGCTCTTGGATGCTTCTAAATGTTGGATATATTCCACCTTGGATCTGAACTTATACTGTCCCAAATTTGTACCAAGTGTGAATTTGTCTCTTGTAGATTTGAGCATATAAGCTGGTATCAAACCCTATGCAATACTGATTATTGACCAATACCGATCAGATTTGACTTTGCAATTGATGCTGATTCATTCATATAAATTTGCACTCCAAGATCAGATGTAAGTCTGATCCAATTTGCTCATTCAAACATTGCCGAGTATACAATATATGTATCGGAATATATATATATTTCACAATCCTCAAATAACCAGGTAAGATTGCAGGTTAGAAATTGCAGCCTTTGTCTTTGATAATTTCGTCCTTCAAGTCTTGAATAACATAATGAATTATTACTCCAGGCAGATCGGATAGTTCGCTGCCTTAAAGTTTTGCTTGCATTTAGAAGGACATCGATCTAAATTCACATATTGATCTCTGCTCCAAAATTCACCCTTAGAAGATCGATCCTTGGTTGAATGGAATCATGTTATGTTTTTGATGATCTTTCACCAAGGATTGATCTCATATATATATGGAACTTTTAAAAAACAAAATGCTGCCAACTCAAGGCTAGCCGAGTTGAGTTCTTAATAAATAATAACCTTTTATATATTTATTTATTATTACCTTAATGACGACTTGGGCCCTCCCAAGTATAATAAATATTTGTTTCTTATATTTATATTTAATTATCATAAATCGATCCTTATATAATAATGTTAAATATACCCCTTATATTTATTATTATTAAATCAATTTAGACATTAATATAAAATATAAACAATACATTTAAATGTTGATCTTCGCCCTAGAGGCCAAAAATATCAACACTTTTCACTAAAGAGCCTTCATCAATACACTTTTCAATTGGAAGCCTTCATTTAATAACTTTGAATTAATAATAAATAACTCGAAAGCTAAAAGCTTCATGAAGACACTTTTCACTTAAAAGGCTTCTTCAACACACCTTTCACTTAAAAGCATTGCTTTTAAGACTTAGGATTATATTCCATGTGGATTAATGATTAATACCCTTGCTAGGCACTCAAAAGCAATTTATAAACTTAAACTCAATATATACCATTGAAAGTGCTAATAACATCACCGACTAAATATAGTGCCTAGGTGCTTGCCAGAAATGGAAACCGCCATTATTGACTTACCAAAAATAGTAAGTCGACTAACTAAGACCCTCAAATCAAGCCGTAAGCTCACGAAGCTCGCGATGACGATCTAACCTCTGCATATTCCTGGAACCTACTAAATTGGGAACATTACAATGCCGACGAATCAATCCTCTTGGCCACGTGTTCTTTGTAATAAGAGGAGGTGGTAAAATGAGCAATGCCACATCTTCAGGTTCATCATCGTCACGAAACCACATTTTGATTGCTTTTGTTAAAGAGAAGTGTATGAGATAAGAGAATTGGCATTACAGAAAGCAAAAAACCTTTCTAAGAAAAGCCCGATGGATGAGTTTTTATTATCATTGCAAGACTTGTAGAGTCTTCTCTGGACTCAGTGAGTTTAGAGCTAAGTCGGCTTTGCCAAGTTTGGAGGGCTGATTCCAATTCTCGGGCTCTTCAGATCTTGTAGAGCCGAATCAGCTCTGGACTCAGAGAAGACGATGCAAGTCTTGCAACGCTAATAAATGTTAATGTTTTCAGATTATAGCAAGGAATATACAATCTACAGAGGTCTTTCAAATACTAAGACACAGGATATAATAAATATTCTCAAGTAAAGAAAGATAATACCCGGATTTGAAGGTCTGAATTTATCCTTTTGTTGGCTTCAAATCTGCACTTTGTATTCTTAAAATTAGTCCTTGAATGTTGTCCTCAATGACTGTTATGAATCAGCTCTTTAAAGTCTTCAATTCACTCTTCTAGGGCTGCTCCAATTTGCCCTAGTTCGCCCTTCTTGATCTGCCTTAATTCGCCCTTTTAGGGTGTTCTAATTCTGCCCTAATTCGACCTTTAGGGCTGCTTAAATTGTCTTTGAATTCTGCTCTAGTTTTTCTGCTCTTAGTAGCCTCCAATCTGCTCTTTAATTCACTATCAAGGTCTGCTCCAGATTGGTATAGTTTGCACTTCAATATCTGCTCTAGTTTGCTCTATGGATCTGCTTTTCTTCCAATTCAAACCTTGAATTTCACTTCTAAGTGATCTGAAATAAATCGCTCAAGTAGAGGATGAAAATGATTAAGAATACGCAATTATAATTCTGCTCAAGTACTAATCACATTATGTTTTCGGTGAGTTCCTTTGAGCAGATCTACTCTCTTTATTTATACATAATGATGACTCTCGAAGAGTCATAACTGTTTCCCTCAAGGACTGACCGACTTGGTGCATAATAATAATATATTCTTTTTATATTATTTGCTCCATATTTAATTATTAAAATCTTAATAATAAATATAACCTTTTATATTTATTATTATTATCCAACCGATTTTATCATAATTAAATATATCAATAATATATCCAATATATTAATTATTATTATTGCCACTTTGTCCAATGCATTGGTCTTTGCCGTAAAGGCCATAACATTAACAATAAAAACTCTTCCATCGGGCTTTTCTTAGAAAGGTTTTTTGCTTTCAGTAATGCCAATTCTCTTATCTCATATACTTCTCTTTAACAAAAGCAATGTACATTAATTGCACACACACATCTGTTGTTTTTATGTGATTGTTTAACCACGGGCAATGACTCAGATCATTGTTGGCCTCCCAACCATAGACGATAGACGGTTATTATCTCCCCCGAGCACTTCTCTTTTGAATTATGCGGTGTCTGTGTATGAACAATGTCGAAGAGAGGAAGATTCAATCTTCCTTTATACCTATCGGTGGTGCCCCTTCACCAAGGGACACTACTTAGGAAGATTCAATCTTCCTTTATACCTATCGGTGGTGCCTCTTCACCAAGGGCCACCACTCTTCCAATATGGCCCCATTAATTATATACATGTCTCATGTAATTAAATTATATAATTAATTATATAAATGTCTCATATATTTAATTATATATATTAATTAATTATATAATTAATACTATCAATAATTATATTATCAATATAACTATATTATCAATATAATTATATTATCACAACCTTTATGTTATCTATGTCGGCCTGAAGGAATCCAACCATAGCTACAATTAACAATAACACTCCCTCTTAGCTAGGGAGGAATCCTTCTCGATATCTGAGTTATGTAGTGATATCCACCATGTCTACTCCTAGAGGGTTGGTCCATTATGGCTACTCGCATGAATGGAAATGCAAATGAACACAACTGCTTATCACGGATTCACTCAACGTGATGTCGCCATTTCATCATGACGTTCACCATGGCTACTCCCAAAGGGTGAATAAACACAAGTGCTAAGTCATGGAGTCTCCCACATGATATTCACCATGGCTACTCCCAGAGGGTGGAACAAGGGCTTTCACCCCAAACTTCTTCTCTCACAGAGAAGAATGCATTAACAAGGGCTTGCACCTCAAACTTCTCGCTCACATAGAAGAATGCATTAACAATGACTTGCACCTCAAACTTCTCTCTCACAGAGAAGAATGCATTATAGCACATCTCAAGAAGTCACCAATGCTGAGACTCCCTCTCAGCAAGGGCTTCATTCTCCACAATTCCAAGCTTGTTTCAAAGGTGCACAAACTTTACTTTGGCAAGGGGCTTGGTGAGAATATAGGCCATCTTATCATCAGTGCTAATCTACCTCAACTGAATAACATTCCTTTGCACCATATCTCTAATATAGTTATATTTCATTTCTACATGCTTTGACCTATCATGAAATACAAGGTGGAGTCTGCATCACTCTTGGTGAATCCCAAGCTTACCAAGTATCTATCTATCCAAGAATATCACGACCTAGGTGTCCGCATAAAGGCCTTCCATTCTACATACACGGGACTCCATCCCATGAATCATAGTCCTCTGACTGCTACAGTTTCCCAAAGAGGAAATCAATCATCATGTCTCACTGATGCAACTTCTATCTCACGACAAAACTAAAGAAGTCATGGTCAAAATGGAAGTATACCTAATCACTAGAGAAACCATCTCGAAATGGTCCACTCCCTCTAAATCAATATGACCAAGATCCTCAGATGTCAATTGAACTAGATCCTCTTGTTGCTCCCTCTGTCACGGAAGCATACCCTGCTCACATGGTCCCAATCAAGGAAGATATCTTTCTCTAAGAGACTCATCATCTGGCATGATCCACATACAACTGAAAGTGCTAGATTAAAGACCACCTTGGACCTACTGTCATAAGATCGAGCCTTAGACTAGACAAAAATATAACCTTCCTGAGATTAGAACAAAGTCCCCTTGCAACCTGCTTTGTCTCACTAGGAGAGCCTTCTGGTCTCAACTTAGCTTTGTAATTCTAGATGCTACCATCACCTGCACAAATGCCTTGACAACATTCCTGGTCAGATGAAGGTCGGAAACTCCAAAGATTGATCCCTATATAATGTACGCAACCAACCACGTGTTCATTGTCAGCTACTAGAACAGTCAGCGACTCAGCCCTCGACTCATTCAGCCGGTAGAGGTGCTCAATGTTGTTGCCACTCCTGGAATGCCAATATCATAATCATCATCTACTGTTGTGGCAAAAGAAATGGGCCAGCTATCAACATCAGTAATGTCACGAATTATATTGTTTTTGTCCTTGGTTACAACTCAACCAAAAAATGGCAATCACAATAGTCTTCAAAGCTCTGAAGCAGCATCAAGAATATACTATAGCTTTAGTTGCACCTGGTACTCATTTATATGCTCACGTTGCATTACTGAACAACCTGTTATTTCAATCTTCGACAATAATTTTCTCACCTTATAGTGCGGAAACCGTCACCATACTCAAACACTTATGAAACTACAAGGACCACGACAATTAAATTTCATGCACAAAGTTGTAACGGTAGGTGAAACTGCTATACTTCACACCAGCCTGAAACATGGAGTCAAGCCCAGACAAGGATTCACGACAAGCATCAAATTTCAGACCCGCTCTTCTGAAACACAAGTATCCATGGCAGTCCCAGTAATGTTAGAAGTTGTTTAATCATCACCTTTATGCCAGCCGTTGGAGGTTTACAACAAGAGGAAATCAAAATATTAGATTTATAAAGAATAGCAATAGTCTTCGATCAAATATTTACAACAACTACTCTTAGGGACTTTATGTCGTTTCCTTCTTCCATCTCCATGAAACGATTTCTACACGTCCTTCGAACATATCATATAGAATGTCTTTCATTATCAGGATCTTGTAACGTCAAAGTTCATAGCAAAATATACACTGCCCGCACAAATATTTCTTCCACAACCTATTTCTAATCATATCGAATAGGAGGATACAATCCCAACGATTCACAAATTGCAGCATGAAGATATTCCATCCCTTTCACATCCATATATGACAAAAATCCCTCTTTTCTTTCACTTCCCTCAGAATTTGTTCTTCCTCGGGATGCGAAGAAATGAGCCAGAAAAACCATGTCAGAGCATATGTCGTCGTATCTCTTCCCGCCAGAATGAAACTCACTACGATGTCTCTCAAATGTTTGTCATCGAAGTTTTCTTCACTGAGCAGTAGAAATCTTCAAAGCAAGTCTGGTTTGAATTGGGCACCCAAAATCTCAATTTCCACACTCTTTATAATCTCACCGGAAAACTGATTGACGACATAAATTGCATTGGCGAGATCTTTTTCCGATCCCAATTTCAAAGCCCGCTTTAATTTCTACTCAAGACTAATCACAATCCTCAGACTTTTTTGAAGATCTTCGAAAGGTCGAGATCGAGTAAATTTGGGTCATTCCTGAACGCCTCTTTGCATATGTTGTCGAATGAAAATCGGTGTAGAACGTCTTGTAGGTCGAGAAAAGTCCCTCTTTTACAAGCTTGTTCAAGCACGAGGATCAAACGTGTTGTCGGGTATAATGGTATAATGTAATTATGTGTCGGTTGGGAATTAGTTATGACCGGAGGCCAGGGAGTTGGCGCACGGTTACCAACCGTCGCGTCCCTTCGGTCCTTTATATCCTTGTACTACCTTCGGGTAAAGGATATAAAGGACACGACGGTTGGTAACCGTGCGCCAACTCCCTAGCCTCCGGTCATAACTAATTCCCAACCGACACATAATTACATTATACCATTATACCCAACAACAAAACGATCTCTAGTCTTTGATTGCACACAATTCATGATGAATTTATCATGAACTTGGTATTGAATTCATAGCTCGCGATCTTTCTATGGATTCTCCACGCCTCTCCATCCACGTTGAAGATGTCGTTGCCCAACAAACCGTCTAGAATCTTGTGAAAGATGTTGCTTTTTGAGTTGTTCTCGAATCGGGTATTCAGTATGTGTTCTACGTTCTCTGGATTTTCCGCCACAATTGTTCTGTGGCACACAAGTGCTGGATTGTCATGGTTTGAGTTTGAGAATATCTCAGCAGCTCTGTGTACCATTCACATAACTTGGGACCTGTGCTTTCTGTAGTATCATTATCAACATCTTTTTCTTCTACAATCTATATACAGTCAGCAAATCCTTCTAGCACCAACCTATATACAGTCCGCTCAGCACCAGAAAGATACCGAAGACCGAGCTGCTTTTATACCATGTTGTTTTTATGTGCTTGTTTAACCACGGGCAATGACTCAGATCATTGTTGGCCTCTCAACCATAGACGATAAATGGTTATTGTCTCCCCCGAGCACTTCTCTTCTGAATTGTGCAGATTGTGTGTATGAACAATGTCCAAGAGAGAAAGATTCAATCTTCCTATATACCTATCGATGGTGCCCCTTCACCAAGGGATGCCAGTCTTTCAAGATGGCTTCATTAATTATATACATCTCATGTAATTAATATATATAATTAATTATATAAATCTCATATAATTAATATTATCAATAATTATATTATCACAATAATTATATTCGCAATATAATTATATTATCACAACCTTTATGTTATCGATGTCGGCCTGAAAGAATCCAACCATAGCTACAATTAACATTAACAACATCCTCCATCGACCTTAAGAAGCATATATAAACTCACAGAATCTTCTATAAACTATATATTCCTCCTGATTGATACTTCAACATCCTCAGTTTTTAAAACACATGCCATACACACAGCATTTATAAACACTTTTTATTGGGTGTGTGAATGGTTACATAGTGGTTACAATTCCCTTCAACCGAGCATACAGTTGTAACTTAACAAGTAAATACAACTAACCATATAGTTGTAACTAAACACATTGAACCACACATCAGTCTTCTAAGAAATGAATACAAATTGAATTGCTAGTCCGATGATGACTTTCCACAAGAATATGTAGACCACGATAAACCAAATTCATTAGACCAAAACTGGATCGAAGACACTTTTACAATAAAGAACATTCTATTTGAATGCGATTTCATGGGAAAAGGAATGCGATTAGTATTAAATTTTAACGACGCTGAATGCAGATGACGCCACCATTCATTATCACTCCCATCTATCATTTTCAAGCAAGAAATAAACACGTTTGCTTTTGGATATTGATTATAACTGTTCAGGTATGACTTCAACTGCAGCACTCACTATCTCTTCCTCAAAAATTAGAAAGTGATACACAGTATTATAAGTCCATGCTATTGATAGATTGAATAACACAGACACGAAATATGTAGTTTGTCAGACCGTTTCTTGCCTTACCAGTGACTAAGAGAATACTGAATACTAAATTTCTGGAAACTACACGGTATACTCTAGTAACGAAAAGTGAAAATAGTTGAATATATTTGGTTAATCTTAGTTCTGGAAAATAGCAAATAAGGATTGAGACTCAGTTTCTTCATGGCCTGACATGATATTGGAGATGCAGCAAATCTGACAGTCCCAATTTTGAAAAACTCACTTCCAGAAACAAATCTACATATCAACGAACCTGTTTGATATCTGCATATCCTTCTTTTTTTGACATCAATGACAAAGCTGTCCAACACTTCTTACTTTATAAGATTCTCTGTTCTTTATGGCTATATGGTGAGCCAGTTTCAATCTTTTTTTTTTTCTGCAGCAAGAAGGGGAATTTGAAACAGGTCTGGAGGACCATGTTGATTTTTCTCTAGAAGTAAAAATGCAAGTGGCATATCGAGAAGCTGCAATTGCCGTTCTGGAATGCTATTATCCTAACCCATATCGTCCTTTTGTGAAGGTGAATCTACTTGTGATTATATCTGTCTTTGCTGTTTTTTTTAATAATTAATATCAGATATACTACAGGTATAGATGTTTTGTTATAAAAATAGGCAATAACTATTTTGGGGGATGTTGTCATCCATATTGTTTATTGTTGCAAATAAGATTGTCATATCTAAATCCCAACTAATAAAAACATTTTTTTAATTATGTGCCAGACAGATATTCTAGTTGCAGATAGCACAGCCAACATGGAGTACATGGAACCACGGCATAATGTGTTTGCAAGGAAAGCTGATTATGTGAACTCAATAATTCGTGCTTGTGCTCGTAAGGACTTTACATTGTCTTTTATCTGTTTGTTGGGAAAATGATGCGTGCGTGTGAAACTTTGATGTGCTTTTGAGTCTTAGACATAGTGATTCAGATTTTATGTGGCTTTGTACCAAAGTGAAAGAACTTAGTTGTTTTCTATTGGACGCGGCTAAACTCCACACAAAATGACACTCTGTACAATTTCTAAAAGCCTCAAAACATATCGAATTTTCATGAAATTTTCAGTAGCCAAATCATGATGATCTGCATCCCCATTGTTGTTAAACCACAAAAAATCAGATGAAAAAACATTGTGTTTTGCAAATTTGGGTTTTTTTTTACAGTGCCATTTTGTGTGGAGATTAGTTGCAAGTTTTTCTATTTACATAGCTATGTGCAAAGATTAATGCATCTGTGTCGGTCGATTCTAGTGTTAAAAATATAGCTATCTTGAATTTTAATTTTCAATAATGTGAAGTTGTGAACTATAGTCAGTGAAAAATGCCTATTATTATGTTTCGAGAACATTGGTTATCCCATCATATATTGATTGTTTGTATGAAGTGTTTGTTAGCTTGTGGTAGTTATAAGAGTTAGGTAGTTATAAAAATCATTTGGTTGATGGTTGTGTTCCTTTTGGCAACCTCGTGGTCTTTTAAATAGATCGTGTATCATCAAGCAAAGCAATGTGATCTGGTCGGATTGACCTTGATCCTTGGCTGGCTATCTATGGTCTTCTTTTGTAATAATTTCTTATGCGAATAAAGATATATTCTACTCCTTCACTTAGTTTGCATTGTTATCTCTATTATTTATTCATGCATTCATTTTATCAGATAGAGTAGTTGATAAAACATGTTTTGAAAGAAGCTGTAGTGTACAGTGTTTAGTTAAACTATCCTAGTGGAAGATTTCTATGTTCAATTGCACAGGTTTTTAGGGAACTTTTCTTTTATTGCAGCCATGGGTCTTTTGTATAAAGATCATTTGTAAGCACAATGAGACGAAGGATTACTAGGAAACTTGGGATATATTCTTGCTACATATAAACGTTGAATGTGCAAGGATTTGTGCTGATGAAAAGTTTAAGAGATTATATTTTTTGCTAGATCCTTATTTGAAAATGCATGTAGTCATCAGATACTGTTTTGTTTATTTCTTAGGAATGTGAAAATGCCATAGTTTGATATAATATGCATACTGCTTTTGTAGTCATGAATGTGGCTCTAGTAGTAGGAAAAAAACTCTGATTAATTCGCTCGTGTAATTTCAGATTTAATCATTTTTTGGAAAATGCAAGTGTAGTAATCTGTTTTCCTCAATTCTCGAGGATTTGGGATCCCAATTGAGAACCTTAGATATATCTAACTGCTTGATGCAGCTAGATTTGTAATAACTAATGAATTTTCATTTATTTGAGAAAATATAAACTTTAGTCATTAACGGATTTAAGAGACTAAGATAAATAAATGAATTATGCTCCCCCAAGTTTCAGGTTCGAGGAGGATAGGGTACAATGAGGCATGTTTTAGGTAGTGTAATGAGAATTGCTTGGACTTGCCAAAACTCGGCAAGTCTGAGGCTGTTGTCGGGTGTAATGTACGGATGTGTCGGTTGGGAATTAGTTATGTCCGGAGGTTAGGGAGTTGTGCGCGGTTGTCAACCGTCGCATCCCTTCGGACCTTTATATACTTGTATTACCTTCGGGTAAGGCACCATCGATGCGGAGACAATGTTGTAATTACTGGACTGGGATAAATAATAATACTTGTCATTTACTTTAGATATATTATGTTCTGTGCATACTACAATTAGACCAGGTTACCCCAGCGGGTAAACATTTGGCGCCGCTGCCTATACGAACTCAGAACTGGATGGCGTACGGAGACAATGGGATTATCCGTTGACGAAATAAACCCTGAAGCAGACGATGCACATACAGAACTGTACGAAGGGGAGGATAACCAAACAAGGGAATTCAGAATTCTATTGCAGGCGGCAATAGAAATGTACGTCCGTCGGGAAGCATACGAAGCGGAAGTCCCACAGGGTGCCGTGTGGTCTACCATCGAGGCCAACCCTGCAGCCAACCGTCTGCTAAACCATCTTCCACGGCTGTTGGCACAAGTCTCATTG
>MU227782.1:422514-437356 GCA_018584345.1 Thuja plicata | reverse complement strand
CATTGAAGTTTGAACAATAGAATTATAAATAGTCGAATCAACAAATGGAAGAGTTCTAAACTTCTATTATATAAATTTATAATAGATATGATATATCAAAATTATGAGCATTGAGTATCACTATCTAATCTAAAGTAACGAGAACCAGAATCGTCTCGGAATCGGCAAGGCCGAATCGAATCGCAAATTGCCCATGAATCGAAATTGAATCGCCCATGAATCGACAAATTTAAAAAAGCCTTAAAATTTAGAGATTTTAACAATTTTAAACTTATTTCATGCACCCTTTATTGAATATAACTTTAACACACTATAACATCATCAAATAGAAGCTAACATACATAAACAAGGAACATAAATGATAAATCCATCACATGCGTTACATATTTATGCAGCCTAGAAGCATGAGTTAAGATTGGAATGTCACATAGTATCATAAAAGCATTTAAACAACAAAAACACTTGTAATCATAGCATCATGAATCATGGTCATAACATCATATACTTCAAGTGCAAGTTCAACATCAAAGATTCAAGAATCAGTTCAAGTATCATTGTTTGAAGTTCAACAAATGGATAAATAATTTATGGATATTCTTCTTCTTCATAATCATCATCTTCTGTATGGAGCATAATAAGACTCGAAGGTTAATTTTTCCCCACTTTTATCGGCGCAGTTTCCACCCCAAATTATTAAATGGGGTTTTGTGGGCAAAGCCCCCAAGACGGGGTCAAGGGGCATGAAACGTATGTCTATAAGGCATTGAGAGTTATTTTTCAGCTCCATAAGACATCAAATCATGAATATATGTAAGATGAAGATCCATGAAACATATGTCTATCTGTATTGGATAGTTGCATCCATTGGTCGTTAAGAGACATATCTTTCCAAATCGCACCTCGCCATGAACATTTTCTATTTGCACAAACCAGCTTTAGGGTTATAACAAAGAGGAAAGACAAAAAAAAGATAAAAAAACAAGTGTTTTTTAATTTTTTTGACTTGACGGCCAATTCATGCCGGTTCACGCATGGTGATTCAGGCGATTTTTTGGATGAATCGCCTGAATCGCTGATTCAGGCGATTTGTGCCAAAAAACCTCCGATCTGATTCATTGGCTCCCAAAAAATCGGGGAGGGTGAATCGAATCGCGATTCACGCGATTCTCATTACTATGATCTAATCATAAAAATCCGATGATTACATCGAGTAGCATGATATGAATTTCAAAACAAGTACAAGCTACAAAATCAAAATGCCAAGGCCCAAAATGTATCGAAGGAGGCCTCTTTGGGGGACTCTTTTGCGTCCCCTCGTCACTGAGGGGGACTCTTTTGCGTCCCCCCGTCCCCGAAGGTGGACGGCGGGACATCCCTGCGTCCCCGATAGAACGGTGGCGGATGGGTGGCGCCGCCGGAAACGCGGGAATGACGTCTCCTCGTTCCCGGTGCGGTCTCGTCTTGTGGACGTTGGGGATTTTGGGGGGGGGGGGCGCGTCCCCGGGGTACACNTTCCCGGTGCGGTCTCGTCTTGTGGACGTTGGGGATTTTGGGGGGGGGGGACGCGTCCCCGGGGTACACTGATGACTTGTCTTGATGTTGGGATGGGTAGTGTAACCTCCTCCGAGCCAAAGTCTTATAAATTTAGTTTCAATATTTGTGATGATGCCATGGATTTCATATTCCATGAGTTTGGTATACATTTGACAATATTAATATATCTAACGTGTTATTACTTTTGTTATGAATGTACGTTTGTGTATTTGTTTATATTAGCTTCTATTTGATGATGTTATTGTGTGTTTAAGGTTTATTTATTATAGTGACTTGTCCTATTTCTTTCACCCCCAACATGTAACTGTGAAAAATTTCATAGTCTTCGATCTGCCAATGGAAGAGTACGTTCATTGACTCTGTGTCATCTTTCGATCACTCTTCGAGTTCTAGTACGCCACTCATTTGGTTCTATTCGGTTCCTCCCCTCCTGATCCTCCATTCTACCATGTTCTCCGTCGAACTCAGACTCAGAAAATGACACGAGTTCTTCACTTACCATTTGTGTACAGAGGTCAATGACAACTTTCATACTGCTACTTTCCATTGCAATGATGTTCGTCTTCCAATTGTGAGTGACTTTTGCTTCGACCAACCATCCTCTTCCAAGAATAGCATCATACCTGTTTTTCTTTAGTAGAATGACCACGAAGTCTAGCACGAAGGGTTGTGTGCTGATGGTAACTTGTTGGGCCATGAGTGTCCCAAGGGGTTTTATTTCGTGTTGGTTTGCACCCAACAGGTTGAAGGTCGGAGGCCATAGCGTTGGCTTACCTAGTTTCTTCCATGTTTCTTCTAGAAGAACATTCACTCCCGAGCCGCCATTGACTATGGTGTCTGTAAGAATTGTTCCTAGAACGCCCATTTCGAGGACCGCCCGGTATCAACCATTATTCACCACTAGGACCATAGGGTCTATTGGCGATCCACCCGGAATAGACGTCTGTTGCGTGGTGCTGGACAAGTATTTAATAATGTCGTCTTCAATTTGGGCATGGTTTGGAGGAGGTCCTTGTTTTTGACAGGCACCTCCATCTGTAACATCTGCCATAGTATATTGTTTTCAGCGCCTGTCCACCCGGAAGTGCCCGCTCCTCGTGCGTGTCCTTCCCTGCTCGCATGGCTTTCTCTATTGCTTCCTTCGCCTCTAGGGCTCTTTGCTTTTCGGTACGGGGATCTAAATGCCTTGTTTGTTTTGTTTGGTTTTGGGTGAGAGTAAGTACCCTTTCTTCTTCTATGTTTAGGAAGTTTACGCCCGACTTCGGACAGTTAATGTCTTCGTGATCTCTAGGGCCGCACCATCGACACAACTTTTGTGGTGTCTCACCTTTTGTACAGTCTCGGGCGAAGTGGCCCCACTGGCTGCACGCCCGACAATGAATCATGGGTCGTCCTTTCGAATCGTATTGTATTCGGCTTCTGTTATCGTTACCTCCTCTTCCTCCACGCCGGTTGTTTCAAAACCCGTCGGGTGATGCATTGTTATTCGTTTTTTGGTTAGGGTTTTTTGCCCGGAGGTAGAAGGTTGCTCGTGTGTGAACAACACCTGTTGATTTCTTGTCTTCATATTGTATGGGTATTCCTTAGTAGAATGACCCATCACTTAGCAGATATCATAGAATGCTTTCTTCGGGCATGATCCCTTCATGTGACCGCTTTCCTTGCACTCCGTACGCCACATCTCTCCTTCGTCACTGCGTTCGGTGTTCCCCTTCATTGTTTTAAACTCTTTCATCATCCTGTCCATGTCCTTTTGGAGGGCTTGCACCTTCTTATTGGATTCATCCTCGCTGGTGCTTCTCTCGTTCGATGATTCCTCACTTTCGGATGAGGACTTACTTTTCTTCTTCTCCTTTGATATCTTATCTTCGTTTTCCAAGTTCATTGCCCTAATGTACGCATCAGCATACGACGTAGGCGACACTATTTTCATTTTCTTCCGGAGGGAAGGCTTTAATCCCTCTACGAACCGTCTTTTCTTTAGTTCGTCGACTGGTTGGGTTGCCATCCTCCCAAACAACTCCTTAAGCCTTCGGTTATAGGCTCTTATCATTTCTTTCTTTCCTTGTTTCGAGCTATATATTTCTGCAACTACTTCATTTTCATCTCGGAGTTTGAATTCCGCTTGGAATTCCTTCCTCAGATTGACCCATGAACTTATCTTTGCCTTGTCCATGTCCGAGTTGGTTGACTGGAGCCCGTTGGTTGTGCTCCCGAACTGGGTGGGATGGATTTTGGTGGGTTGCTTTGACCACTGTGCAGTTTCCCTCTGACACGCCTTGCCCTGGTGTCGTGAACTTCCCTCGCTTCTTCTCCCCCTTCCCTTCGGTCACTCTGGCATTGGATTCCCTCTGTATGTGGTGTGAGAGATAGGTTTATAAACTACTCTCGTGTTTCCTCAATCCAATTTAGCCTTTGTTGTGTCTCCTCGAGTCATTCCTTACTGCTTCTTACACGCCGATGGTTTGGCGAGTGTTCCCCTTCGTATGCTACAGCTCCTGTAACAACCCCGTGGTCCCCTTCGGGCAACCTTTTGATCAGTTGTCCTTGGGCGAGTTGCCTTAACCTCTGTTGGCGTACAACTTGTTGTGCGAGGTTTAACGATTCATGTGTGGCTTCTACGGTATCCGGTTTGTCCTTCTTATTTCTATCTTTATTCAATAAATTTGGCATAAATTATCTAGCAACACATCATGCAAAAATAATTACTTTTGTTTATTCATATTTCCGTGCAATCTGGGTCACTATGTGACCTTTGTCATTACAAATTTACTTTATTCACCCTCCCCAAGGGTTTATAGTTCATGGGTTTGTCCTTCGTCGGGTTGCATAACATCCTTCTTCCCGACGACCATTCTCAACAAAATTCCGTAAAAGTTGTTGTTGGCATTGTTCCTATTCAACTTCCTCCCTTCGATTCGTTTGCGCGAGGGATGCTTTTGCTAGCAGACGGGGCAGGTTATGCAACAACCTATTGGCAGCGGGACTACATTCAACGTGTCCCAAACAGTATCTTTGGCAACTTTCGCTCGTATAGCCTCTCGTCGTACAAAAATTTCTATGGCTGTTTGAAGCAGAATGTGGAAGTTTGTCGTTAGTGCATGTTCCCCTTGGAATAGTTTTGTTATTCCCGTTTCCTCGGTTGTGATATTGGCTTCAATAGGTATTCCCATCTATCCGTCGTATTCCATTCGTTGTTTCCCAGATTAAATTCGGCAAGAGAGGCCTAATGTTTACCGCCACGGGTAAACAGGTTTAATGCATACTATGAAAGTTAAGAATATAGCACTGTTTCAGGAACAAAACTGCTCATTTTATTTATAATCATGTAAGTACATCATATGACAATATTCTCCAGAGTTCTAATCACGATTCCCTTTTCTCGTGCAAGAGAATGTACATATAGTATCCAAAGGTCGCGACTCAACTATCGTGTTCTAACTTCCTTCGGTAACAGACACAATCTACTACATAACTAATTATTCTCGATGACTTTACAATTATACCGGACAACAGTCTTTGATGTTGTATTTACTTATAGTTTTACAAAAACAGTTTTCTATTTTTATATTGCTTCAGATTATCAGGTTACCAGCCATCAACATTCCACATGAGGATGCCATTGCTTACCCGATTCACATTTAAATTATCAAATATATCTAGACTCAGCTTGCTTCTTTTGTGTAATCATATATTCACTCATTGGATGCATGTCCTCTTTGAATTTTGCAAAAAAATGCATTTTAAAATCAAATTTAAGCAAATTTTTAAGTTGCAGAGCTTTGTGTCGAGTTTTTGCTAAGATTTTGCCGAGTTTTTTTTCTAGACCTCTACGAGTTTTTGCTTTTGGCAAACTGTCAACTATTTTACTACCTATACATGTATGAAATTCATCTATATTAGGGATGAATTAAACTTGTTTGTTAATCATAGTAGGAAAAAGAATCTATTCTTCAAGAAATTCTCAAAAATGAACTCGAAAAGTTAAATGTGGGCCTGATTTACCCCATAACTAATAAACAATGGGTTTCACCATTAGTGGTTGTCCAAAAGGAAGGAGACAAATGGAGTGTTTGTATGGACAAATTACTGCTTTCTTGATGGGTTTAGTGGTTACAACTAGAACCACCTTGTCTGCAAGGACTAGGACTTGTTTATTGAAGCATTTGTTTATAATGTTATTCTCTCTGAACTTTGCAATGCACTTGGTGCTGTCTTGTGAGCTATGTTAAGCATATTTTTGATTTGTTTCATGATTGTCTTGAAATTTATATGAATGATTATATTGTTGATGGTAATGCTCGTGAAGAGGCCAAAGCAAATCTTGAGAGAATCTTCTAGAGGTGGTAGGACACTATTCTTTCCTCAAATCATGATAGATGTCACATTCTCATTACTGAAGGAATTGTCTTAGGCCATAATTTATTTGTGAAAGGTGTTGAAATCGATGCTATGGAGGCATGTGTAATAAACAATTTTCTTGTTTTGCAAAAGCCAAAAGCTGTAAGATTTTTTTTTGACATGTCATGTATTATTGTAAGTTTATTCATGATCTCAAAATTTTTGGATCACCAATTTAATTTGTTGACTAATGATGCAAATTTTAATTATACACTAGAATGCCAACAAACTTTTGACATGTTTGAAGAAAAGCTTGGTATGTAATCCAATACTACAAGGTCTAGATTGGAATTCGCCTTACATTTATACAAACACAATAAACACTATCTTAGGAGTTATACCTAAACTGAAAGATGGTAATCAGTTTGATGCCATCTATTATGTTAGTAAAAGCTAATTTGCTATTGCATAATTATACTGTTACTGAAAATGAATTTGCAGAATTGTTTATTGCATGAATAAATTGTCATTGCATTAGTGGTTGTCTCGTTTGTGTTCATACAAATCATTTTCCATCGATTTTACAATGAATAAACTAATAGTTAATGGAATAGCTATTAGATCAATGCTATTGTTGGATGGATTTGATCTCGACATGATAAGCTTGGTTGAGAATGCGGTTGTAGATTTCTTGTCTAGGTTGCATTAGTTGACAATTCAATGCTTGAAGATGATTGTTTTCTAGATGAGCATCTCTTTGCAATTTTAGTGAGAAGCCCTCGGTTTGCTGATATAGAATACTATATCGGTCCATGTGAATTTATGCAATAACTATCCATGCAATAGTGGATGCTTGTTGTCCGTAGTAGCCAATTCTATGCATGCAATACGAATATGATAAACAATATTACAATACGATGAAAAACTGCTAAGTAGAATTACAAGACAAAGGGTATAATACTATGGGCCATAAAATTGCATATAACAATCCCCGTTTTTTTGCCTTTGCATGGGAGCCATTGGTACCACATGCCTATTAGTTGGAAGTGTTGCTTCAAACCCCTCAATTATAGTAGTCTCTAATAACTATGGAACTCATAGAGTATGCACCACATATCTATTAACTCTTTCTAAAATAGTTGAATTGTTGTTTAAACAAAAAATAAGTTTTAGCATGAGGGTGTTTGAGGACCAATTACACCAGCCCCACCGATCAATTTTCGACGTGATCAATAGGGTGTTTGACAAAGTAAAGGTTTGCAAAATTTGAATTTGATCTCTTTTAAAGCAAATAGTTGCTGAGAGTCTCCTTAGTGCTACACATTATGTTTTTGATTGTATATTGTACACAATCAATATACTTTTGAAAAAAGCCAAAAAATCGTCTTAAGAAAATTAGATAGCGAAAGTAGAATATTTGATGGTTGCTCGTGTTCAAAATGTATATTAAATGTTGTAGGGTGTGGTTATTGCATGAAAATGATTATTGGTCGAGGAAGGAGCTATTTGGAGATTTGTTGGTAGAGGTGGTCAAGGGTGTCAAGCCACGGGTAATCACAAGGAGAGAAAAACAAGAAAGGTTCTAGTTGGGATGTTGTGAAGAGCACGTTGTGTGTTTTTAGAGATGATAGTTGGATGCTAGCAGTAACTTTTTTTAACCATTTTTTTAGAAGTGGATGCCCACAGTCGTGTGATACAAGGTGTGATGTCCCCTCCTAGTAAGAGACATCAGTTTAGCAGGATTAGCTTATCATTGGGCCTTGTAGGCTAATGAGATTGAATAGAGGGTCATCTTGTTGCAGAGACCTAGTCAGTAGATGAGATATTTGCCTTCTCCAGAGCTCAGAGTTTGTAGAATTTATTTATATGGGTTTCATGGCTTCATTCTTCATACACTATTTATAGTAATTCTTGGCTTGTTCGAGAAGGACCCTTTCTATTTTTAGCAGAGCACTTGGTCACATGGGGATTGGTGATGTTGACTCCCAGTTCAGACGGCAGAGTGAAATAATTAGTTGGAGAGTTATTAATATTTAAGTGGCCAAAATGATATCAAATTATTGAAAGAGCTTATTATAAAGTTATAACTTAACTTTATATTTGAGGGTCAAGTTATCATTAAAAGGGGGCCAATTGTGGAATTAATTTTAAATGCCACACTTAATGAAATATTAAATGTTTTTCTAAGTTTTATGAAATAACATTTTTCAATATTATTAATGTGCTTTTATGTGAAATCGAGCTTAAGAGGGATTATATATATTCTCATGAAATCAACTAGATTCATTCTTGGCATTTGATACACTTGTTTCATGAACTTGGCTTTGGAAGAAGGAATGAGGGTTTTTGCAGATTTCAGAGCTTTTGGCATTGGACAGTGTGGAGACTTCATTGCATCAGCGATTGAGGGTGTGAAATATTCACCTGAAGGTGCTTATTGGACTGGATTCATCCAGAGGTCAGCATTGTGCAGATTTGAGGCAATTTTATAGCGGTTATATCAGTCTTTTTCGACCAGATTAAAGAGGTGTTTGTGAACAGCGATTGGGAAGTCATTGGCATTGTTCCCAGGCTTGTACGACCCATGCACTTATTGATATAATTGCTGCAGGTGGCACCAACATCAAGAAGGTGCGATTTAGGTTGAAGATGCCTTCTAAAATGTTGATAAAATTCCCAAGAGGGCCCTAGGCTTGGAGAAAAGGGTTGTTGTCATCAACAAAGGTTAAAGTTGCATATTTAAAGAGTTCCAATTAGATTTATAGTTGCTTTTTTGATCAACCCATGCATGGGGAATAGTGATCTCTATTATTTTGGCTATGCACATGATTGTAGAGGTTTTACAATTCAATGAATGAAGGAGAAATGATGCATTTAGTGTTCTAATTTCATAGTTTACTTAGTATTGAAATTTATAGAGTTTGGTTTGAATGTTACATTTGCTTTTTATATCAAAAACTCCCAAAAAATTATAAAACTGAGAAAAAAACCAAAAACAATCAGCAAGAGTGTGATTACAAACTGAGAACTGACATTAGAGAGGAGTTGGTGTCTTCACAGTGGTATTAGAGCAGTTTCCTGCCATCTTTTGGCTTTAAATCAGATTGTTAATGCAACCAAGTGATAGGGAAATAAGGTATTATCAGAGAGAATACATGAAAACTTGGCATCCACTGCAAGTACTTGATGGGAAGACAATGTCAGGATTGATTGGTACTCATCAGGATTAAACTTCTAGGGATATAGAACATGGTACATGTATGGGTGACAAAAGAGAAAATAGTCCACCGTGAGATGAATCTAGAGAAGTGAGAAACTTTGAGAGGGTTATAGGATGGACGACAACGAGTAGCTGATGCATTGCAGCAGCTCACCGCGGCCATACAACTGTTGGTTAATCGTAGAAGACAACATCATGATCAAGAGGACAATAGGAGTGTGGTTGGTACTCCCAGGGCACAGAGAGCACCTACTGGACCTTTGATAGGCCTACAGGCTCACTTTCTTACGAAATGAACCAGAAGAAAAAGTTGTTGGGAATGAGGACGATGTGATATTTGCTGATAATGTCATGACAAGACATGATGAATGGAGTTTACCTCCCCCGGATGTAAGTGAACATTTTAACTTTGACAGATTCATGAGTTAGAGGAAGGAGCACCACAGGGGAAGGCAAGACAGAAGACCAAGGAATTAGAATAGGGATATGGAACAAGCTACTAGTAAAATCATTTTACCACTGTTTGATCGTAGTGGGGAATGTCACAACTCGGTCTTGGATTCATAAGTTGGACACCTACTTCAACGTTCTGCCTATGACAGAGAGGGATGCAATTAAATTTGCTACACTACATTTAGATGGGGTGGCACATGATTGGTGGCACAATGGGATGGTTATCTTACAACATGACCACATCACTTCATATTAGGAGTTTATTGACAAGTTGGTTGATCATTTTGATAAGAAGGATCATGAAACATATTTTAGAGATCTTGCTCAACTAAAGCAGGTTGGGAGGTTGGAGAGGTACATTAGTGATTTCCAGAAGCTATCTGTTATGGTATCCGACATTTCCGAGCGGATATTGGTTGTGTTGTTTGTTGAGGGCCTAATGGAACCTTTGAAATGGTGGATAAAAGGTTTTGATCCATTGACACTACAGACAACTATGTTAAAAGCTAGAAGTATGGAACCTGTAGCTCCTCAAAGCAAGTTCGCGTCTAAGAGATCTTCATATAGAGACAAGAAGTCTTTTTCAAAATACAAAGAAAAATCAGATTTCAGAGGGAATCAAAAAGGGAAATCAGCAGCTTCATTTGACAGGGAAACACTCAATGATTTACGCAAGAAAAAGTTGTTCTACTGCAAGGGTCCGTATGATGCTAACCATGCTTGTCTTTTGAGGCCTAAGGGTAAGGCTAACTGTGTGATATGGGCATTCAATGAGGATTCCAAATCTGAAATTTCAGACCAGAAAACTGATCCTGAGTAATCCGATACAAAAAATGTTGAGAATGAGCCAGAAAAGTAAGAAGTTAAGCTTAAGGAAGCACGTCTCACTAGCATAAAGCAGGAAGGCTCTTTCAGGATGTGTGGGGTACTAGCTGGACAAAAGGTTATCACTTTATTGGATACTGGTGCCACATAATTTCATTGATGCTAGACTGATTGTGAGGTGTGGGATTCAGACTGAGGTGTTTGAGGGTATAAGGGTGAGAGTTGTAGATGGTTAGACTCTTAAGTGTAATAGGATGATTTCAGGACTTCCTTTGGGTGTGAATATTTATGATTTTAAGGTAGATTTTTATGTCGTGACTATGGGCGACATTGATGTGATCTTGGTGTTTGCCCTTAAGGGTAAACGAGATTTAACAGAGACATACAGGAAAGTAAAGCATACTTCAGATATGTTTCATTACTTCAAAATGTTGTGTACAATGCAAATGTATTCCCGTACAAAACCATCTCTTCTTCTATCGAGAGACTAAGTACATATAGGTACCGAAGGGGTGCGAGGCAAACCGTCACACCCGTTGACTACCTTCGGTACATAACTATCTAACTTCCGTATTACCCGACAACATCATACCCCCCAAAAAGAAAGTCGTCTCCGGACGACAACATACAAAATGGAGATAATGTCCAGTACATAACATAAAGAAACCAGCTAAGAGGAAGTGGAAGGGGGCATCCCTGGAACTGACGGTTGGGACGCAGAAGGGTTTAATTTCCTCTGTAACTCATACACCTGCTGAGTACAGATATCCAGATCTGCCTATACCTGGGAGTTGGCCTCGACAGCTTCATTGAGCATTAAGGTAACCTCCTGCAGTTCAGCCTCCTTGTGACTGCATGCCTCCTTGGCCTCAGCTAACTATGCCTCAACTACATCCTTACCAGCTGTGGCTGCCTCTAACTGTGCCAAAAGTGCTGCACGCTCTACCTCCCAAGCGGTCTGCTGAGTGGCTAGCTGGGTAGCTATTTCCTCCCGAGATCTCTTCGCGGCTACTTGAGCCTCCTCTCTAGCCTCCTCCGCATGCCGTGCTTGCAACACCGTCTGCACAAGCCGCCTGCCTTTATCGACCACATCTGTAAGAGAGTCCAGATACGTCGCCAAATCATCGCCCAACATATCATCTGCCGACTCTCCCTCATTCTGGACCATGGCCTCTACCTGTACTGGAGAGCATCCTCCCTCTGCTCCCCACCTCTTGCATTTCCTTGCTGAATGCATAACGGTTTCTTCTTTGTCGTTATGCAATATAAAAATAACTGCTATTGAATCCCTAATTGTCTCGATGTCGTTGTATGTCTGCCCTACGTTTTGTACAGCCATATTGTTCAAATTCTTGACCTGCTCAATCTTGTCCACGGTGGGTCTCCAACAATGTCCGTACAGTGTACGGATTTCTATGTCGCCTTCTTACAAATGTTTTCCCTCATCCTCAGTAACTGTACAGAATGTATATGCAATGATTACCCTCAGCTTGCCTGCGTACAAAATAATGAAATGTAACCACGTCGTCTCCGTACGGTGTACAGTCTTTTCACGCGAACAATCTGCTATTTTCTTGCCGTACGGTGCTCTTCCTTTGCAAGGCCCTTCGAAATTTATCTTTTTCCTTCCTTCGTAATATGCTACTATCCTTGCTATTTGTACGGTACGGAAAAACTGCTTGCAACTCACACTCGTACGACCGTACGGATGGTGTCTAACTCTTTGCTGCTCAGTGATCGTACGATCATGAGTTATCTCCTCCCTGCCCGTGGCGTACGACAACCCTCATTTGTCACAAAATGGCCGTACGGTCGTACAGATGCATATTATGTCTTCATGCCGCCTTCGTACAGTGAAATACCATACGACTGCTGTTTAAAGGACTTTTTTTGCGTTTTTCGTATGGCCGTACAACCTTTTAATAAATAAATAAATATATATATATATATATATAATTTTAATTTTTAATTTTTAAATTTGTTTTTTGAAAATTTTCCCGACCGTATGGTATCATACTGACTTTTTTTTTTTAATAATAAATTTTTAAAAAAAATTTATTATGAGTTCCAGGTACCTAGTGACGGGCCTGGCCTGGATGATTTGGGTCAGCTTCTTGCCCCCGTTCGTGTTATAATTTCACTTTTGACCCATTTACAGTGTCGGGTATCTCTTGTCGATCCAGTGTCCTTAACTTGATTTCACCGTTGTCCCCGACTTAGCGAACCTTGTAGGGTCCTAGCCATTTAACTTTGAATTTGCCCGACGTAATCTCATTCTGCCCATTATACTTAAGGACCAACTGTCCTTGCGTGAACTGTGTCCGCTTCAGATGCTTGTCATGCTAGACCTTCCTACGTCCTTGGACTATCTTCGTCGCCCATTGTGCCAGCAATTGTTTCTCGCCAAGCTTATTGAGATTATACAATCGCTCCTTCAAGCTTTCCATGTCTTCGAGTCTGTTCTCAATGGCTATCCTCAGACTCGGTACCATAAATTTAACAGGAACCACGATCTCTCGCCCGTAAATTAGAAGGAGAATACAGATTTTGAAGGCTGCGGCCTTCCACTCAGGATACCAATCGTTGTCGACAAGAATGATCTTAGGTTCCTCTTCCTTGCCCAGATTCATTGGTTTGACAGACGACTCATTATGCTCTCCGCTTACTTTCGCATTCCCTTGTATTCACCGCACTCTAGGGGAAATGTTTCCAGCTCTTCCTCAATACTTAGTACATTGCATGCTGGTCGGAAGAGTACGTAATCCTCTGTTTGCCAGTGGAAGAGACCGTTCATGGAGTCGGAGTCATCTCCTGTACACTCTTCCAATTCTAAGATGTCCTCTTCGTTAGGTTCCATACAACTCCTTCATCCCTTCAACCGTTCTCACCGTCAGATTCTGAGTTTGAAGAAGAGGCTATCTCTTCGCTCACCATTTGGGTGCGAAGGTCGATGGTGAACTTTCTCCCCCCCTTCTCCATCGAGAGGGTGTTTTTCTTCCAATTGTGGTTTGCCTTCGCCATGATAAGCCATCCTCGACCCAGAATGACATCATAACTCTTCTTTTTCAAAGGTATCACCACAAAGTCTAGTACAAATATTTGCGAGCCAATGGTCTTCCGTTGTGCCATCAGCGTTCCGAGGGGTTTGATACCCTGCCGATCAACGCCCAATAAGTTGAAGGTTGGGGGCCACAATGTTGGCTTGCCCAATTTCTTCCATGTCTCCTTCGGAAGGACGTTCACTCCTGACACTTCGTCCACTATTGTGTCTGTCAGGATGGTGCCAACGATTCCCATCTCGACGACTGCCGAGTACTTGCTGCTGTTTACAACAAGTATCATCGGGTCAGTTGCAGACCCTCTGGGGATGTCTGTACGTGTGGTATTTGGCTGCGTGGTTAAGTTCTCCAACAACGTCGTTCCCAAGTGAGGCATGGTGTGAAGGAGATCATGGAGTTTCACCAGTACCTCTACATGTAGCAGTTGCCTCAGAATGTTTTGTTCCGCCTCCCTCCGGCCCGAGGTGGTGACCATCTCCCACGTTTTTTTTTGTGCCTTCACCGCCTTCTCTATTTCTTCCTTAGCCTCCCGTGGCCGTTTTTTTTCTGTTCGAGGGTCTGGATATGTGGCTTGCTTTGCTTGCCCTCAGGTGACAGTTAGTACTCTACTCGTGCTTCCATCTATGTCTAGCCAATTAATGCTGGATTTAGGGCAGTTGGCATCCTCGTGGTTGCCAGGACCACACCAGCGGCATAGCTTTTGCGGGGTGTCGCCCTTGTCGCAGTCCCTTGCAAATTGGCTCCATTGATTGCAATCTCGACACTGGATCATCAGCCGACCCTTGGAGTCGTATTGTATTCGACTCCTTATGTTGGTGTTGTTATTGTCCCTTCCGCTACCATGTTGGTTGCCTCCGTAACCTCCTGAGGATGCATTATTGTTAGTCTCCGTCGTCCCCGATGTAGATGGTTGCTCTTGTGTAAATAACACTTGTTGATTCCTCACTTTCATGTTGTATGGGCATTCCTTGGTGGAATGGCCCATGATCTGGCAAATGTGACAAAATACCTTTTTGGGACACGACCCCTTCGTATGGCCGCTCTCCTTGCAGTTCGTATACCACATGTCATCTTCCTCGTTGCTGGTACCTGTTGATGTGAGTTTTGTACCACTACATAACATATAGGATTAAACACTTGATACCGGATATCAAACACTCAACCCTCTCTTGAAAAGTAATTACTCATGCAGAACATGAGAAAATACTCCAAGGTTCCTTATACCTGTGGATCCTAACTCAGTTATAATGATGTGATTTGCTAGTAATCACGTCGGCGGGCTTACGTTGTTCATTCAAGGATATCAGATTCTAGCTATGATGGTGATGGGACTTAGCTTTGCAATGTATACTCAATAGATCTATCTCCTTAACTTATATCACTTCCAACT
>MU227782.1:407188-418631 GCA_018584345.1 Thuja plicata | reverse complement strand
AAGCTGGAACAAGGATTCTCTAAGGGTTTAAACTTGTTTCATCACAAATCCTTTGGTTTTTATCCCATATTCCTGAAAGATTTAGCACAATTCTTGCCCATGCTCCAGACAGACTTGACTTCCCAGCCGGCCAAAATTGCCCAAAACTAACTCTCAAACTTCACTTACCGAACCAAGGGGCTTGAAAACTGTCGCTAACAAAGACTACCTAAGACCACTACTCCTACTGCTTGCAAAAGAGGGGGTCCCCATTTACAATGGGGCGATGGTGTGAAAACCTCACAACAGTACCCCTTTCATGGTCTTGAATGCCTTCATCATTCTCTCCATGTTATTTTGGAGTGCCATGGCTTTTTTCTTCGACTTGCCATCATTGTTACTGTCAGCGTCTGCAGTGTCATCTTTTTGTCGGAAGAGGACTTGCTTCTTTTCTTCTTGGAGGTCTTTTGTTCGCTCTCCAATTTCATCGCCTGACTATAGGCATCTTTGTATGAGGTGGGGGGCACTATCTTCATTTTCCTCCGTAGGTTAGATTTCAGGCCCTCCCCGAACTATCATTTCTTCAGGCCATTTGCTGACTGGCTATCCATTTTCCGACTAACTCCTTCAGTCGGTGACCGTAGGCCAGCACAGTCTCCTTCGTGCCTTGTTTGGTACCGAATATCTCTGAAACAATTTCATTGTCATTCCTCAGGAGTCAAAACTCTTGGATTTCTTTCTCGCGTTCGTCCCAAGTGGTCACCTTTGTTTTGTCCACATCAAAGTACCAGTCGATGGCTACCCCTTAGAGTATGGCGGGAAACTGTTTCACCCATTCTGCCTGGTCGGTGACTCCATTCGCCGACCAGATTGTCTCGCACGTACAACAATGTCATACTGCATCTTCCTTTCCATCTTTGTGGAATTTTGGCAACTTCTCCTTGCTGGTCGCCTTTGGGGTAGGTTATGTCACCCGCGGTGGATTTTGTGTTTATGCTCCTGCACCACTTGTGCCAGCACCTGTACCCACATCGGTGGTGTTAGTGGTATTGATAACTGACACTTGCACTTGTGCCTGAGTATTTGTTGGTACCCTGGTGTGTGGAGTCCTTGGCCCGAACAAAGGTTCTTGACTGTCGGGCGCCAGTGCTTCAGTGGCACCTTAGGTCGTACGGTCTCCCTACTGCGATTGTCTGTACCTCCAACTTGGGTCTCCGTACTTGGTGTAAGAGGTAGTTTTGTAAACAGGTCTCTAGTTTTCTCTAGTAAGGCTCTCCTTAGCATTGTCTCTTCAAGCAATTCTTCGCTGCTTCGCACCCTCCGATGCTCTGGCGAAGTGTAGAGCTCTCCTTCGGCCTATGCACCTTCGGTAACACTCGGGGTTCCCTTTGGTCAACCCTCCGACAAGTTGTTCCTCGGCAAGTTGCCTCGGCCTTCGTTGGCATCCTATATGTTGCTCAAAGATTAAAGCCTTCTGTGCTGCCTCCCACTCATCGTTTGGTGCCTTCTTATTCATATCTTTATTTAAAAGATTGGGCATCAAAACTTAATGCAAACTCATTATAATTGTTTATAGAGTGTCCTTTGCTTTTTAACCTTTAGATGTTAAAACTCCCTACGATGGACGCTGCAAATGGCAGACCCATTATGGCTGTGCGCCATCCTGTATTTTCCCTTCCTGAGTATTTCTAGGCAGCGGCGCCAAATGTTTGCCCTCAAGGGTAAACAAGATTTAACAGAGACATACAGGAAAGTAAAGCATGCACAGTGATATATAAAGAACTTCAAATGTTTTTCATTACTTCAGAATGTTGTGTACAATGCAAATGTATTCCCGTACAAAACCATCTCTTGTTCTATCGAGAGACTAAGTACATATAGGTACCGAAGGGGTGCGAGGCGAACTGTCGCACCCGTTGACTACCTTCAGTACATAACTATCTAACTGCTGTATTGCCCGACAACACTTGGGAATGAGTTGGCTTCTTGACATAGTGGAGTTTACTCTCAGCCTTCACGAGATGGAGATGAGGTTTAAGGTGGATGGGAAGACACATGTGTTGAAGGCTATCCGAGACGGTTGTTTCAGGATGATTTCATGCAGAAGAATGAAGAGGCTCATGCGCCATGCTAAGGCCGAGTGGGCAAAAGAGTGTATGTTGATGCCATCACAGGAGGGGCAGCAAAAATCAGATTATCATCTAGATATACATGAGTTGAGGGTTAAACATGGGAAGGTGTTCGGTGACATTCCACTTGGTAGACTTCCTGACAGGGGGATTGAGCACATAATAGAGTTGGAAGAGGGTGCTAAGCCCGTGATGATCATTCCATATAGGAACGCAGAGCGCATGAAAGATGAAATTGAAAAGTCAATTAAAGAGCTGCTTGCTATAGGACACACTAGGCCGAGCAAATCTCCTTTTGCTTCATTTGTTGTTTTGGTGAAGAAAAAGGATGGCACCCTTCGGATGTGCATTTACTACAGGGTCTTAAATAAGAGAAATATCAAAAACAAGTACCCCATCCCTCAGATTGACGAGTTGATTGATGAGCTTCATGGTGCTTGCTTCTTTTTGAAAATAGATTTGAGATTTGGGTATCACTAGATTCGAGTTAGAGAGCAAGACATAGAGAAGACAACATTCAAGTGCCACTGTGGCCATTTTAAGTTTGTGTTTATGCATTTTGGGCTAACCAATGCACCTGCTACATTTCAGGCTACAATTAACAGGGTTTTTCAGCCCCAGTTAAGGAAATTTGTACTTGTCTTCTTTGATGACATCTTGGTGTACAATAAAACATGGGCGGAGCATTGGGCCATTTGGATACAGTGTTAGAGATTCTTGGCATGGAATCATTGTATGCCAAGGAATCCAAATGTGATTTCGGCATGGCAAAGTTGTATTTGGGCTACGTTATCAGTGTAAAGGGTGTGCAGATGGATCTTGATAATATCCTCACTATCATTGAGTGGCCTACTCCAGTGAATCTCACTCAACTCCTTGGGATTTTGGGTTTGTGTGGCTTCTATTGCAAATTTGTCAGTGGATATTCACGACATGCAACACCACTTACTAATTTGATGAAGTTTGATTGTATATTAAAGTTTTGATGACTACGTGTCCAATCCCCGCCTTACCTGATTTCATTAAGCCCTTTGAGGTTACAGTGTGATGCCTTTGGTGAGGACATTGGGGCAGTGCTTATGCAAGATAAGCACCCTATTGCGTTTGAAAGCAAGAAACTTAGAGGACCTAAGAGGAGCTTTAGTATTTATGATAAGGAAATTTTGGCCATCATGCATGCTTTGGCCAAGTTCAGGCAGTAGCTTGTTGAGAACAAACTCAACATTAAAAACGACCACAATAGCCTTAGACATTTCCTGGGGTAGCGTGATCTCAATGATTGTCAACATAAGTGGGTTAGTAAGCTGTAGTCATATGACTTTGACATTGTTTAATGCAAAGGGATATAGGATGTTGCTAATGCCTTATCTTGCCGACCACCTTTGAGCTCCATGGTGGAGATTATAGAGTATTGGAGAATCTGATTCTGACAGAATATGCCAAAGACACTTGGGCTTAAGGCATATTTGAGGGTTCAGTTCAGGACAACAAGTATATAGTTGTAAATGATCTTATCATTTACAAGGGAAGAATTTTATTGACCTCAATATCAAAGATGAACAATAGAGTGTTGAGGACCTTTCATGATGTGCCCATGGCAGGACATCCCAGATATTTTAGAACTTATAAGCAGCTATGGGGGCGTTTCACTGGGAAGGGTGTTAAGTCAGATGTTCTTCGGTATGTGAGAGAATGCTCTATTTGCCAACAGAATAAACAATAGCATCCTTACTTCAGCCACTTCCCATTCCTGATAGGAAGTGGGAAAGTTTATCTTTGGATTTCTTAACGAGCTTGCCGAAAGCCCAGGGTAGAGATTGCATATATGTTTTTGTCAACCGACTCACTAAGTATGGCCATTTCTTTCCGATCACATATACCTATACAGTTGCAGAGGTTGTGGAGTTGTTCTTCCGTGAGGTATTCAGGCTACATGGCTTACCCTGGAGTATTGTCAGCAACAAGGATAGTTTGTTCATGGGTTATTTCTGGCAGGACTTATTCAGACTTTGTGGGACCAAGCTTACTTCGAGCACTAGTTACCACCCGTAGACAAATGGCTAGACAAAGATTGTGAACAAATGAGTGGAAGGATACCTTAGGAATTATATAGCTGGACAATAAAAAGCTTGGGTGAAATGGATTTATCTTTGTAAGTATTGTTATAACACTATTGACCATATGTCGATTTAGATGACACCATTCATGGCGTTATACAAATATGAGGCACCTATCTTTCTTGACTTACTACTGAGTGCCAATAGAGTACCTAGTGTTGGGGATCTGTTATAGGAGAATTAGGACATTGTGAAGTCACTTCGTGAGAATATACAAAAGGCACAAAATCAATAGTACTATGCGAACTAGAAGAGAGTAGAACACTCTTTTGAGGTAGGGGATATGGTGTATCTGATGTTACAACCCTATCGATAATCCACTCTTAGAAAAAGTGGTGAAGAGAAGCTTAAACCACGTTACTAAGGCCCTTTCAGGATTAGCATGCGAGTTGGTGAAGTGGCTTATGAATTAGACTTACCAATAGATAGCATAGTACATAACATATTTCATATGTCACGCCTCAAAAAGGCATTAGGACACCATGATGTTCCTTCTGTTGTTTTACCACCCCTGGATGATGAGGGAAAATTGATTTTGGTACCTGAGGCCATTTTGGGTGTTAGAGAGAGGCAGTGGCGGAGGTGGGTCATCAGGGAATTTTGGATTAAGTGGAAGGATTTGCCAGTAGAGGATGCCACTTGGGAGAGTGAAGATATATTGCAACATCCGGAGTTGAGATTGCTTGATGACAAGCAATTTCAAGGAGGGCGGACTGTGATGTCTCCTCTTAACTAGAGACATTAGTTTAGCAGGATTAGCCTACCAGTGGCCCTTGTAGGCTAATGAGATTGGATAGAGGGTCATCTTGTTGCAGAGACCCGAGCAAAGAGGGATTATATATATTCTCCTCATGAAATCGATTGGATTTATTCTTGGCATTTGATAAACTTATTGCATGAACTTGACTTTGGAAGAAAGAACGAGGGTTTTTGCAGATTTCAGAGCTTTTGGTATTGGAGAGTGTGGAGACTTCATTGCATCAGCGATTTGAGGGTGTGAAATATTCTTCTGAAGTTGCCTATTGGACTGGCTTCATCCAGAGGTCAGCATTGTGTATATTGGAGGCAATTTCAGAGTTTATATGAGTCTTTTTGGACCTGATTAAAGAGGTGTTTCTGAACAGCGATTGGGAGGTCATTGGCATTGTTTCCAGGCTTGTGCAGCCGATGCACTTATTGATGCAATTGCCGCAGGTGGTGCCAATATCAAGAAGGTACAATTTAGTTTGGAGAGGCCTTCGAAAATCTAAATAAATTCCCAAGAGGGTGCTAGGCTTGGAGAAAAAGGTTGGTTTCATCAGCAAATGTCAAAGTTGCAGATTTAAAGAGTTCCAATTAGATTTACAGTTGCTTTTTCGATCAACCCATGCATGGGGAATAGCGATTTCTATTATTCTGGGTATGCACATGATTGTAGAGATTTTACAATTCAATGAATGAAGGAGAATTAATGCATTTAGTGTTCGAATTTCAAAGTTTTTTTAGCATTCAGATTTATAGAGTTTGGCTTGAATGTTGCATTTGTTTTTTATCTATGCTCCACGGTGTTTCGGGGACGGGGACGTTTTAGGGGACAGGGACGTGTTTCCTGTATAGGTACGGTTCAAAACCAATTTTTAGGGGATGGCAGGGGAGAATTCAAATATGCATATCATAACATTGTTAAACCATTCACCATAGACATTTCAGAAGCTCAATATAATGAATACATAACAAATTAACAAAGTTCAAATACTTTCATTGTAAAAATATGGCATACATATAGCAAAAATGCTTAAAGGCTCCAAGTTTCATGCATGAAATGACATAAAGGGAAGTCCAACTAAAATACTAACAGTAAACGATAACATAGAAGTTCAATTCCATTATCAGATGTCTATAATAATCAAAATCAATAATGTATCTGCAAATGATATATGCCAAACCCACCTCTTGCAACTCAAAAATGAAAGCTTTGTTGTTGCTCCTCTTTCTTCTTCTTCTTGGAATGAATGAATGAAATGAAGAAATGAAAGAGTTGGCTTTTTAGCATCCAAAATAGGGTTTAGTATTTTTTATATTATATTAGAGTCCATGTGGGGCCCACCCATAACCAAATTGTTTTTTGTAAAAAATGCACTTTTTATGATTTGCAGCCATTTTTTTTAAGCTGGGAAATAGGGGAGGGATTTGGGTATCGGGGACGGCCGGGTCGTCCCCTAAGCATCCCCGGTACCCAAATCCGTCACCTATTTCATAACCTTCTCTTTTTGGGGTTTTCGGAACGTCCCCGATTTGGGACCAAAAAGGGAACGGTTAGGGGACGTTGAAATACCGTTCCCGCGTCCCCGTTTCGTACCCGGGATGGGAACGAGGGTTCCAAGGCAGGGGAACACAGTTTTTATATATTAAAAAATCCCCAAAAATTATAAACTCAGAAAAAAACCAAAAACAATCAGCAAGAGTGTGATTACAAACTGAGAACCAGCATTAGAGAGGATTTGGGATCTTCACACAAGGGTAGGATAGAAGCAAAGGAAGAAATTTCCAAAGCCAAGAAAGTGGGCTGACATACCAAGGAGCTTGGGAAGACTACTTGAGATTTGAAGGGCCAACTTTGATGTATTTGTAGGTGTAGGTAAATTAAAACAAGAGGATATAGATTCTAAAAGGCTGTTGAAGTAACAAGAGCCATGGATTTCAAAAACTTGTGTTTGAGGTAGGGAAAGCATATTTGTAGGGAAGTATCCAACAAAGGACTCAAAGAGCTAAGAGTATCTTGGGTTGAGTCTTCAAATGAAAACTTTTCTATCAAGGCTAGCATTGGGCCTAGTACCCTACAAAAACTAGTCTATGAATAGGGTAATGGTAGGATAAGTCATGGGTAACAATAGTTGTAGAGTTGCCAAAGAAACCCCAAGGCGAGGCACTTAAAAACAAGAAGGATAAAGAGAATGGGTTCTTGAAGAGAGTACGACTGGTAGCTTGTTGAATAGTTTTTTCCAAATTTGTGCATGAAGGTGTTTGGTTGGTGTGTAGAAGTGTCATGTTCAAGTTGCCAAAGGATGAGATGGATCTTGTCTGCATAGAATTTTATAATGCCTACAAAAGAGGGGGGGTACCATTTTTTTTTTTTGGCCACAAGGTGTTGTAGGGATTTAATAAACTCTATAAATATACGTTTTTAATTTTCATTTTTTTTTATATAAAAAACCAAAAGCCTACAGAATATTATTTAATAATTTTATCAGAAGAGTATCTTTATATTTCATAATGTTGTATATTTATTATATGAGTTCCGTTTTAGATGAAATTGAAGTTGTTACTAAGGTGTTACTTCATTTTGGATGACAGAGCATGGTAACAAGATACCAAAAAGACTCACACTATGTTAAATCTGATAGTATGCTACTTTTGGCACAGGAATTTTGATTGAGCAGCAAGAAAAGAAAAAGGATTAGGGAGAGCAAACAGTCTAAGGTTTGGTAAATTTTTTAAACTGGACATTTAAAATGGGTCAAATGTTCCATGGCTAGTTGTGTCAAAAGAAAACCTTCCATATATATAATTATAAATACAGTTAGATTCATAAAATAGGAATAAAAATATTACAAAAGAGTAATGCCTTCTGTTAAACAAAATGAGCTTCCTACTACAGAGTAAGAGAAGCATGTCTGAAGACTAGCCATCGTCTAAAAGGATTACTAACTGTGCACTTGTGAGATATGATAGTGTGAACATATATGGGTTGCTAGATGAATGGTGACCTGGGATGTGCAAACTGCATATACAAGTTGTGAAATGAAAAATTACTTGTGATGGGTACACTTATAAAAATGACTATGTAGACATGTTCAAATTGGACAAAAACTTAAGCTTAAAAATGTTGAATAACATTGCCTCCTATAAACTTATCACCACAGTACTTGTAAAATACCTATCCTTTCTTCATACCCAAAATCTAATGCTTTCAGGGATCTCTTTTCTATGTGGCTTTCACATTTTAAAACTTCGAAAATGTACATTATATAGAGGAATACAGAATAAAATGATTGAAATATAGAATTCAGTTAAAAATTATAAAAAATAATACAAAAACATTAAAATTGGGGGTTGATTTAGATTTTATAGTCTGCACGAGAGTACAGTTAAAAATTATAAAAAATAAGAGGAAAACATTAAAATTGTAGGGGTTGATTTATTTAGATTTTAGAGTCTGTACATGGATATAATAAAGAAGACAAAGGAGAGGAGGAAGAAAAAATGATGAAAAGGTTTTAGCATTTCTTCCATTTACCTCTTCTAAAGGTCTGAACATTTGATAAAAGAAAGCCAACCCCTCAATCAGCTCCTATTATGCCCACAATTGTCACAAATCAAACAATATCTTGTGTGTGCGCATAAATATCAGCTTTTAAGTAAAAATGAAAACTATGGTGAGTGAGTTAAAAGTGTAATGGCGAAGTCAAATTAGTGTTGCGAAGGTCATATGGATTGTTTATGGCCCAAGTGACCTTATGATTAGACACATAACCTCTCTCTCTCTGTCTCTCTAATTTTTCGTTATCACAAAGAAAAGGGCTTAACATGCTTGCATTTGGAATTCACAAGTCTTATAATGCTATAAAGATATACATCAGCTTTATGAGTCTCGGGAGGTTTGTGCTACTTTGAGGTTGAGTAATCTTTAGTGACATAGCCATAACGTCAACTTACGGACTTGTAGAGTCTGCAGGTGAGGCGCATAACACTGATTTTGACAGAGATGCACTGGATAATAACATAATATAAAGATTAGATATACTTGAAATTGCACTAAAGGCTTCACTCTTTTTTTTGTTGTTGTGATGAGTGAACAGCTAGGATTATTGAAGAGGAGATATTTGGTATCGACCATCTATCTTGGACATCAGGAGCAGCTCTTTCTGAAGCTGGCGTTTATGCAGAGAAATTCATTTTACAAACTGGCCTGTCCATGCTTGGGAAGATATATTATATAAAAGAAGATGATGTTATGGTTCATGTAAGCAAATAGCATTTAGATTTTTACATCTTACTGGTTTTAACTTACCATGTGGGTGTTTTGAGTGGTTCATGATTTTTGTGAGAACTGATGGCAAATGCTTAACATAATCTTCATCATTTTGTTATTCTTGATGTTAGCTCCATAGGAAGATACAAGCGTTGAGGGATGAGTATGTACGATATGGTGTGGAGAAATGCACATCTGTTTTAAGAGAGTATCGTTCTGCAGTTGAGAAAATTGCAGGTACCTAAGAGACCAACATCTAGATCCATGAGAGTTGTGATATTAGATGCACCCTTTTTTTTGTCATCTTGAGGTTTTATTGACTAGTTAAGGCAGTATTAAAATTGGGCCTTATTTGGTAAACATTCCAGGAACTTGAAGTTTGCAAATTGAAATCCATTGCAGATGGCCCTTTTAGGTTAATTTGTGTTCAAGATATGAATTATTGTCATAATGTGGTTTTAATATTTGAAATATATGAAAGTTACTAACAAATTGCATGTCTTATTGTAGATATTCTGCTAGAAAAAAATGAGATCATGGCTGATGAAATCTGGGACATATTCAGGAAGGCTCCAAGAATTCCACAGGTAAATTGATTTCTTTTTGTCAATTACATGTATGTCTTGTAGCAAATTACAACATCTTAAAAAGCAAAAAATAAGAATTGTTTTGGGCCATGCTGGATTCAAAAGAATCCTGTTTTTCTTAACTTTTCCCATTAAATCCTAGTGTTCCACCCACTGCTGGCTGTGGCCACCTGCAGGTGGTTGCATACTTGCAGAAGTAAAGGACTTACTGGGTGTGTCCAACTCTGTAGGGGGTGGTGGGATTCCTGGAGGTCTCTTGATCATCACGGGCTAAGTTGTAGGGTTCACAGAATTTCACCTATGAAATTCAAATTTTCAGCAAACTTTGAAGAAACCTCATAAACTAAGTTGCCAGTTCGGGTTTGGGTTCTGATTCAGGTTCGAGAACACAGTTCGTTGGTGCAGCAAAATTTTGAAATGGGGTTTTGAGTTCGCTAGTACAAAAACAGTGTGTGTGCAGCCAAGAAGCATGAATCGAAAATATTGGCCACTGTCCCTTAAACAATATGCTTAATATATCGATGTCTCTAAGTTAGTGTCATCAACACAACTGATCTTTATCTTCCCCTTAATTCGATTAATCATAATATTGCCTGTAATTAATCTGTGTCCATGATATAGATACTTCTCATACTTGGTCAATTTGTCTTCTAACATTAATACCTTTAATCTATATATCCTTGATATGTTTTCTTTTCCTTATCAATCATCAATTCCTTTGTGAACGAACTTAATGCAGCAACTTAATGCTTGTCTCAATCGATGTTCTAGTCTTTGCTCATTACCTTGCAATGTATATGTTTCAATCAGATATCTCATCTATATGCAATGTTCAATATCTTTAATTGATATTGTCACTGATCAATGTAACATTATCAGTGCTATCTTCTCTTTGGTGCTTAGTTACTTTATCTTTTTATCTATGCTCCACGGAGTTTCCGAGACGGGGACGTTTTAGGGGACGGGGACGTTTTCCGGTACGGGTATGGCTCGGAGCCAATTTTTAGGGGACGGCAGGGGACGACTATTAAAAAATAGGGGAATTTTTATATATATAGAAAGAATTTAAATATGCATATCATAATGTTGATAAACCATTCACCATAGACATTTTAGAAGCTCAAAACAATGAATACATAGCAAATTAACAAAGTTAAAATACTTTCATTGTAGAAATATGGCGTACATATAGCGAAAATGCCCAAAGGCTCCAAGTTTCATGCATGCAGCATGAAATGACATAAAGAGAAGTCCAACTAAAATACTAAATAATAAACATAGAAGTTCAACTCCATAATTAGATGTCCATAATAATCAAAATCAGTAATGTATCAACAAATAATATATGTCAAATATATGACTGTCCTCTATGAAAGCTTTGTTGCTGCTCCTCTTTCTTCCTTTTTTTTGGCAAGAATGAATGAAATGAACAAATGAATGAGAGTTAGGCTTTTTATGTTTTTAGCATCCATACTAGGGTTTAGTATCTTTTATTTAATATTAGAGTCCACGTGGGGCCCGCCGAAAACCAAACAAATAAAAAAAAAATGCACTTTTTAAGACTGGCGGCTGTTTTTTTTTGGCTGGGAAATAGGGGACGGATTTGGGTATCGGGGACGG
>MU227782.1:338058-392683 GCA_018584345.1 Thuja plicata | reverse complement strand
AATTGCTCCCAAGTTCTACTTGCATTTCATCTTTCCGCTTGTACTTCAAGTTGGGTTGGAAGATAGGTGCTAGTGTGAAAATTCTAAGAATTTCCCTTGAATCATTGCATCTATGGAGGTAGCGCCGTTGGCAAGCTTTCATTAGATTTGATTCCCGTCCATTTGCTAATCTTTCCATTCATAGGAGTAGTAGTAAAGTAGCAAGTAGTCTAGTAGTTGGAGTTTGATAAGCAAAGTTGGAAGTGATATAAATTAAGGAGAAAATCAATTGAGTATACATTGCAAAGCTGAATCCCATCATTATCATAGCAAGAATCTGACATCCTTGAATGAACAACGTAAGCCCGCCTATGTGATTAACCAACAAATCACATTAATATAACTGAGTTAGTATCCACAGGTGTAAGGAACCTTGGAGTTTTCTCATGTTCTTCATGAGTATTTACTTTTCAAGAGAGGGTTGAGTGTTTGATATCCTGTATCAAGTATTCAATTCCCATATGTTATGTAGTGGTACAAAACTGACATCAACAGTATCACGTATGTGATACTTACCATATAAACATGATACATCCATACAATAGAACTTGTAAGTAGTTTAAACTATACCTTCTTGTCCATTTTGATTTATTGGATATAAACTATCATAATGGAGATGTTTGCAAGGTCCTCACCTCACAACATCAATCAAATACAAGTGTTCATTGCCGAAAAGTCGTCACCTTTCTTCAATGTTCACTAGAGGGCCCATAAGTCATGGAGTCACACACATGACATCCACCTTGACTCATCTCAGAGGGTGAAACCAAGGGCTTTCACCTTAGACTTCTTTCTCAAAGAGAAGAATGCAATAAAGTACATATCAAGATATTACTGATGCTGATACTCCCTCTCAACAAGGGCTTTGTTCTCCACAACTCCAAGCTTGTTCAAAAATGTACAAACTTTACTTTGGCAGAAGGCTTGGTGAGAATATCGGTCGTCCAATCTTCAGTGATAATGTACCTCGTCTGAATACTAGAGAAACCATCTCTCCATGGTCTACTCCCTCTGAATCAAGTTCCTCAGATGTCCACTGATGCAGATCCTCTAGTTGCTCCCTCTGTCATGGAAGTATACCCTTCTCATATATAGTACAGGAATTTGGAGCATTCTTTGCTACATTTGCTGACACATAGAAATAAAAAAATTCATTGTGGTCAATCATCCTTTATAGCGGCTCCTACAAGATATCTGATATTTCCATTGCCACCCGTGAGTAAACAAAGATTGCGAACATCATCATTGTTGCTGAATTTCCATAGGTCGGAATCAACATCGTTGCTGCACGTAAGGCATAAAATATTGAGCGTCTCACCATATCATAATTGGGTTTGATATCACATTAGGAATGTATTTTTAATGATGTTATCAAACACCGCAGACCAAAAATTGTCTTCAACAACCTTTCTCAAGGTCCATGCCACCTTTATACCATGCATAGGATCTTCCAGCAATAGATGTATAGACATATTGATTTACCACAGGGGTGACCTCTGCTCAAAGATGCTAATGCAAGAACTCTGTATGGGACTCAAATATATATAAATGCCAATATGCTCTAATCAAAACGTAGAAATCCCACCACTAAGTGTCTCTGGTTATATTTCACTCTTTTGAACCTTTAGAAGTATATGATATTCACTAACCAATTGCATTTACGGATACATAGATCATGTAGTCGTAGAAGTGACTCACATCGTATGCAAGTACTCAAGGCTTTCTCATCTTTTAAATGAAGACTTCCAACTCCTTTGAATATCATTAGACAACGCCAACAACTGCAAAAACCTCCCTTGTTTGGCGTAAGTCCATATATTATGCTCCACGATAATGATTGAATTGTTTCTTGCCCATGGAGTTCTAGACTTGTGAATTTAATATAATACGTGGATGTGAATTTTCTCAACATTATATCTTCTCCTTAACGCTAATCCTTTCCTCAATCGCGCCTTGTCATTCATTATGTATTGCATCTGTTATTATCAGCAGTTGTTCATTCTTTGACGGTTGAAGTAACTGCTATATACTAAAACCCAAAACAACTCTTACAATTTTTATATTATCATGCCCTATAATATCTGACTTTATATATATATATTGCCAATAATTGGTACCATAGTGCATCTTTGTAACTTTGAAAAATCGTCTTCTCAACAAACAATATGTAGCCAATACAAAGCATTTCAATAAACCATTCCAATAGGTACTAAAGCTATCGAACCTTTTGACTTGCACTGGAACCGTATGTTTGTCGGCATGATTATTAATTTTTTTTTTTTTTTGCATCCTTATGAAGTTGTTTTGTCTTTACCATATCTTTGCCATGTTTCTTTTATTCTGTCATCATATCTTATGTCGTGTATTCATGTTCTCCTTCGAACATTAGAGTATTAGATAATAATTTTGTACTAGTGATGACTGATCATGGTGGGTCTGCAATATATTATCTTTGTTTCTCATATTTATTTCTTTGTTTGTGAAATGATTCTATTGATGTCTTTGATTGTAACTATATACTCACGTGATTCCATCATTACAGTTAGATATTTGTAAATCTCCATACCAAGTAGTGACTACCATTATCCCTGCACACACACAACGATTTACATATTGCGGACAATATCATATGCATCAGTCCTTGCTGAGATGACATAAATGATACCGTAAGAGGTTGTAGCATAAATTACTCATTGCAATACTTGGAGATGATGCCAATACCACAACATATCACCATCCATATTAGGTAGTGATCACTCATTCAATCATTTGCGATTGATCACGGGAGTTCAATGCATCATTGTACATATCTTTTGCAAAGTGATATCAAATACATAGCAGAGGGGATCCGATCGACATCCATAACATTATTACTCTATCGGCAGCGGTTTCATTCCAAATATCAGAGTCATTTCAAATCACAATCTGTTATACACAGAGGCATAAAAGTCATCCATCGACATTGTTGTTACCTTACCAATCACATATCATATATCACTACTACATTAGCGACCTATCTGGAGTCATGGACATCCATCAACATCATTGTTACCATACATTGTCTACAGACATAATGCATCCAGGAGCTGTCCATATAATCGAAGGGCACTATTTACTGCGATATTTATTACATTCGATATAGCTGAATACAGTGCAGATTGCCAACCACTAAGACACATCGATATATTCAGACTGCATCAAGATGTCAGTCATATATGTTTTTACCAAGAGTTTCATATGTAGACCTCATCATTAGAAAGAGTCGTCGCTCAATCTCCTCAAGCTTGAATGGATAATCCCAGTAGTGACCTTGATGGCAACGATATGTGTCTTATGGCTCACACTGGACTTGGCGATCGCTCCAAACATTATGAGTGTCTATAGTCGACAAGAATACGATCATTTCGCCAGTGACAAACTCTATATACATCCCCAATGAAGACCCCATGAAAACTAGAGATGTAAGCATGAGCCTTGGAGGCATACGATTCTGAAGCCATAAACTAGGAATGATCTCAGTACTATAATAATGGCATGTATCTGAACTATTCAGGCACTATGGCCGTAATGATGGTAGGATTCACAAAATGCATTTGTCATCTCCTCGCTCCTAACTACCCTCTCGACAAAACATAACTAAGTTTAATACAAAATGACTTTATTTCATACTAAAGGAGAGTCCCGGCAAGAGGAAGCGTACCCGCAGGAGGGAGCGCTCCGGAAGGAGGGAGCATCCCGGCAGGAGGGAGCGTCCTGGCAGGAGGGAGCATCCCGGTAGGAGGGAACGTTCTGGCAGGAGGGAGCATCCCCACAGGAGGGAGCGTTCCGGCAGGAGGAAGTGTCCACGTCTCGGCAGGAGGGAAAAGAATGGCAGTAGTTAAGCAGAAACTTCCCATATTTACTGGAGAAGGGTCGGATGACCTGGCCTGACACTGTAAAACGTGTATCACCATATGGCAGGCCAATGGAGAAAACGATACAGATGAATGGTTAAAAGCCTTCCCTGCCACACTAAGAGGGATTGCTATTGACTGGTGCACAGACTTGGAGGCTGCCCAGAAAACCACATGGAAGGACCTCCGTACTGCGTTTGAGGAGGAATTCAGACTCCTACGTGATGATGATGAGATAGTCACGGAAATCTATAATACTAGACAAGGGAAAAACGAGTCAGTTAGGGGTTATACCAAGAGACTCAAGGAATTGATAGGAAAATTGGATAACAAACCTCCTGACGGATTGAAAAAAAGATGGTTCATTGAAGGGTTAACCCCGTCCTTGAAACGGAAAATGAAGATAGTACCGCCATCATCCTTTGGAGAGGCATGCACCCGAGCAATGGACATCGGAAGTGAAAATAAAACTTCCAAAGCTAAGAAGCAGGGAAGCGGGAGTGAGAGCTCAGAAGAAAGTGGGGACGAGTCCAAGACCATCCAGGCCTTACGAAAAGACATGATGCGGTTGATGAAGGAAGTTACGGGAAGTAAGGAGGAAAAAAGAGAAGGGAGGGAACTCTGGTGTACAGATTGTGAGGAGGGGCATACAAATGGAACATGTCCCCGCAAAGCTTTCTGTGATATTTGTCAGGTGTTAGGCCACACAATCAAAGAGTGCCCCTACAATCTAAAGGCACGGAGTGCTCAAGTATTTTTCAGCCAAGGAGAACAATCCACACCACCCGCCACCCCTCCACATAAGACAAATACAGAAGCTTCACCTGGAGGGTACCGGAACAATAGACGCGGGAGAAACAACAACAGTAATAATAACAACAATAATAATAACACACCCCAGCGAGCAATCCAGTACGATTCTAAAGAAAGCCCCATGATCCAATGTAGGCGATGCAACGAGTGGGGACACTTTGCATGGGATTGCTAGAGCAGGGGAGGACAAAATGAAGGGGATGGTATGTAAATGGTGTGGACCAGGAAATCACGAGGATGCCAATTGCCCTAGACAAAAGGGGGTGAACAGGCTTGACATTGTAGAATCAAAGAATGTAGTATTCGCCATAACAAGAATGCAATCCAGGCAACTTGCATACCCCGACATAGCTACAGAAAAAGAAAGGTTCCAAGAAGCAAGGAATGAGATTAGCAATAACTGGCCAAATAGCTGGATTAGCAGAGGAAGTGCTGCTAAATCCCCAAATAACTGGCCAGTACCTAGCATCATGAAACAAGTATTGGAAACCACTATTCCTATAAATATTATTGATTTATTAGAAACATTACCTCAGCTACAGGTAGCAATATCACAAGGAATAAGTAGCCAAGAGGAAACCCTTTTGGAGGAGGAGAAAGAAGAAAAACCAGCAGAAAAGGCGGCTACTCTATTCACTATAGGGACAAGGAGGACACCTGCAGTAGTGGAAATGGAGATAATGGGGTGCAAACTATCTAATACTATTGTGGACGGAGGCTCCGGTGTGAATGTTCTACCGGAGGAGACTTGGAAGGCACTAGGAAAACCCACCCTCTGGCCACCCACATTTCAATTGGAAGGAGCAGATCAGCATGGAATTAAACCAATAGGAACCTTAATGGGGCAAAAGGTAAGGATCGCTACACAACAGTTTCTCCTCGACTTTGTGGTAATTACTCTAGAAAAGAAGAGGTACGATGCATTGTTAGGGAGAGGTTGGCTGGTGGCAGCCAAGGCCACCCATAATTTGAAAAAGAATACCTTATCCATAGAGGTTGACGGGAGAAAGTATACAAGACAAAGAAGGAGCCGAACCAGATGAAGGAGTGCTCCGGCTAGGGGAATGTTCAGAAGACGAAACTAGTTCCTTCAACGGTCTGTTTCACTGGCAGATGGGCGACTATGAGGTATTCTAGCCAGAGTGCAATATGTTGCAAATCCAAGAAGCAAAGGAGAGTTACTCCGAGGAGTATAAGGAATACAAGGAAGGCACAACAACCATCAATAACAAACCAGCACACACATTTGGTGGAAAGATAGAATACAAAGAGGCTAAACAACAAACAATAAACTTGGGCGAGAAGGAGGAACCCAAGGAAATCTTCATAGGGGATGACTGGGACCCAGTATTGAAGGGAGCAGCATTGAAAATCTTTCTTGAGTACAAGGATGTATTCACATGGACATATAAAGACCTAAAAGGAGTACCACCGGAATTGTGTGTCCATCAAATACCATTGATACCAGGGGCAAGACTTGTGCGCAAGCGACCTTATCGAATGAATAAGAACTATGCTGCCAAGGTTCAGGAGGAAATCGCAAAAATTTTGGACGCAGGAATCATATTCAAGGTACAAACTAGTGATTGGGTGTCTCCTATAGTTATATCACTAAAGAAGGACGGGATCCAAATCGGGATATGTGTGGACTTCAGGTGCTGGAATACGGTAACTATAAAAGATCTCTTTCCTATTCCTTTTACTGATAGTATCCTAGAAGAGGTAGTCGGCCATGAAATATACTCCTTCATGGACGAGTTTTCAGGCTATAACTAGATTAGCATTGCTGAGGAGGATAAGCTAAAAACCACCTTTGTAGTGGAAGATGGGGTGTACGCTTACAATAAAACGCCCTTTGGATTGTGCAATGCACCAGCCACCTTCCAAAGAATCTTACTCCATATCTTTCATGGCTTGTCTGTGGGGAACTTCAAAGCTTTTTTGGATGACTGGTCAGTGTATAGAAAAAAGGAGCACCACCTTAAGATCATTGGCGAATGCATGGATCGATGCAGAGGGGCCCGACCAGCCTTGAATCCAAAAAAATGCAGATTCATGGTTCCACAAGGTAGACTCCTAGGCCATATAGTGTGTAAGGAAGGATTGAAAACAGATCCGGACAAGATCAGGATAATTGTGGAGATGGAAGCTCCATCCGATGTTACTGGAGTAAAGTCCTTTGGACATGTGGGGTACTATAGAAGATTTATAGAAGGATTTGCTGGAATCTCTACCCTTAGAAAAACTTACGAGGAAAGGAGAGCGGTTCTGCTGGGAGAAGGAACAGGAGGAGGCCTTCCAGGAACTAAAGAAGAGACTAGTAGGTGCCCCAATTCTCATATACCCGGACTGGGACAGGACTTTCACGTCCATGTGGACGCTTCTAACAATGCAATAGGAGCTACCTTGGCACAAATGGGGAAGGAAGGACTAGACCATCCAGTGTACTTTGCAAGCAGGCTATTATCAAAAGTAGAGCTAAATTACAGTACCACGGAAAGATAAGCAACATGTATGGTTTATGCAGTTCAGAAATTTAGACATTACCTATTAGCTACTCCTTTTAAATTTTTTGCTGATCATCAAGCACTCATGTATCTCGTGAATAAGCCTATAATCCAAGGGAGAGTCAGTAGATGGCTAATCCTCCAACAAGAATTTACTTTTAAAATCATAGTCTGGCTTGGAATAAGTCATGTAATCGCAGATCAATTATCAAGAATCAAGTTGGGGGAAGCTTCGGGAAATAGAAAATGAGGATTTCCCCGATGCCCACTTATTTCAAATTGCTCTATTACCTCAATGGTATGAAGGGATAGGACAGTACCTCTCAACAGCCACATTCTCAAGAGAAATGGCAGTCGTGGAAAGGAGAAAGATTGCACTCAAAAGCGGGACATTTAAGTTAATAGAGGGATTACTATACAAGATGGGGCTAGACGGGATCTTAAGGAGATGTGTGATGGAGGAAGAAGTCTCTGGAATCCTGAGGGAATCACATGAAGGGTTGGCAGGAGGCCATATGGGACCTGATGCAACAGCCCGGAAGGTACTATTGGCAGGACTCTAGTGGCCCACTGTGTATGCAGATGCTCGAGAGTGGGTGCTGAGCTGTGATACGTGCCAGAGGGTAGGGAAACCCTTGAAAAGAGACTTGATGCCATTGTTTCCATCCCAACCACAAGAATTGTTTGAGCGGTGGGGGTTGGACTTCGTAGGGCCCCTACCTACTAACAATAATCACAAATGCAGATACATAGTGGTAGCAACTGAATACCTTACAAAATGGGCCGAGGCACGAGCACTCCCAGACAACACAACTCTCAGTACTGCAAAATTTCTCTATGAACAAATAATAACAAGATTTGGCATACCACTACAACTTACGAGCGACAAGGGGGTTCATTTTGTGAATCAAATAATCAAAACAATGACAAATGAGTACAAAATGTTTCACTCATTTTCTAGTCCGTACTATCCAAGGGCGAATGGCCAAGCAGAGGCCACAAACAAAATATTAGTATCAATCCTATATAAGACTTGCGGAGTACTAAAGGGAGATTGGGGGGAAAGACTACCAGCAGTTCTGTGGGCATACAAGACCACTTTCAAAGCCACCACTAGGCACACACCGTTCCACTTAATGTTTGGGAAAGAGGCTGTCATGCCTATGGAATATGGACTATCGAGCTTGAGAATAGCAGTTGAGCACAGACTCGGAGATACAGAAAGTCTAAAGGAAAGACTCAGTACTTTAATAAAATTGGATGAAAGGAGGATACTTGCCCAATGGGCCACCCAGGTGGCACAAGAGCGACATAAAATTTTGGCATGACAAACACTTGAAGAAAATGAATTTTAAACCCGGCCAATTGGTACTCAAGTACAATGGGAAAAATGAAATTAAGCCAGGCAAGTTCAAAGTACGCTGGTTAGGACCCTACAGAGTTATGGAGGTACAGGGTAATGGAGCTATAAAATTATCCATATTAGATAATAATCCCTTAAAAGACTTAGTAAATGGATCACAACTAAGACTTTATAATGAGAGAATAAAGATACATCCCATATGTCACTTAGAGATAATAAAAGAAAAAAAAAAGAAAAAGCCAAGGAAAAGTGGATTAGGGAAATAATAAAACCTAACCTTGACAGCCACGAGTTTTATAAGAAGCCCAAGCGTGGGCTTCTAACTCATTTCACACCGTACGAATAGGAGAAAGTACGAGCTCAAAGTGGGAGAGTTGCCATAGACATCAGCCCCGAAGTGGAGGAGGACCGTACGTCGTACGGGTGGCAGAGAGAAGAAGAAAATGAGCAGCACAAGGAGGCTAGACGTATGGAGGAGGCTGGACATAAGGAGGCTTGACACAGGTTGTGCAACGTGGGAAGTTGTACGTCGTACGGGCCAGGTGCAAAACAAGAAGAGGCCGTACACCGTACGAGCTTGGTGAAGCTTCGGAGGAAGTCGTACGTGTTGGCCGTACGCCGTACGGGTAGGGAGAGAATGGGAGTGGACAAAGGAGGTGGAGGCTGTACGGGGGGAGGCTGTATGCAGGTCGTACATCAGAAGCCGTACACAGCAAGAGGCCGTACGAATGGCAAGGGGGCCGTACACAGGAAGGGAAGGCCATACGTAGGAGAGGAGGCCGTACGCTTTGCTAAAAGACCGTACGTCGTACAGACAAAGTGGGTGGAGAAAGAAGTTATATTTTCCAAGTCTTGCCTGACGCCTGGGAAATAATCTATTGGCGGATACAAAAAATGGTTGTGGCAAAACAGTTAATAAAGACACACCAAGTTAGTTAGAAACCATAAAATGGTGAAGATACGTGTGGGAAACCCAAGCAAAGGAAAAATCATTGACTCCAAATAGAAAAATCCAGCCTTACAAGTAAGAAAAGTGACGAAGATGACAAGCACAAAGGTTAAAGGGAAAAGCATGGAAAGAATTACAGCTGCCAATATCAGTTTTGAGAGTGTAATAGGAAGTGGATGCCGCGCTTGGTGGGAGAATGCAGAAGACAAGCACACCCTGAAGGAAGCATTACAAAAAGCAGAGGTAGACAAAATAATTTTTATGCCCATTTTTTATTTAAAAGAATTTGAACCTATATTGTGAACTATGGTGGCTGGTTATGATAGACAGGCTCACAAATCTGTAATCCGATATCCCCATCAAACTGTAACTATTTCCTACTTTGCTAAGGAAATAAACAAGGTATTTGGAATACCTAACCGAGGACACGAACTCACAAAAACCCCAATGCCAACGGACGAAAAGAAGAAATGGTTGGACTTAATGTGCAGGAAGGATCTCACCAAATAGGAATGGGGAAGCATCCTCAACAAGAAGAACAGTAGAGGCCTGAAGAAATTTTTTATAGCCAATGAAGAATGGCGATGCATTGCGGACTTGGTGAAAAGTAAACTTACGGCTGGCAGCCGCACATCAGATATAGCCCTTTGGATGTTACCAGTGGTGGATGGGTTGAACAGGGAACAGGTGTATAATTGGGCGCAGCTCTTTTAAGAACAATTATATGAATTCATGGAGCTAAAACATAAGGCATTTTATATGCCTCATCATGCCACAACATTATTTTTGGAAGCAGTTTGTACACAGGTGGTTGTTGATCATAAGGGAGGGCTGGTCCTAGCCAATAGGGTGGAACCTTACAAACCAGCGATGACATACTGGTTTCACTTGGACACCTTCAGAACAGGAGGTGGAGGAGAACCAAGGAAAAAGAAAGCAATACAGGCAACAAAACGGCGACCGGCACATAGTGAGGGTTCAAGCCAGGAGGAGGTTGGTGATGACAGTTCAGAGGAGGACGAGGTTAGTACAGACACCTCTTCAGGCTCAGAGGATAAGGAAATCCGATTGAGCGACTTGAAGGGCACACCCCGAGATGTCACCTTTCTACTACAAGGGGAAGGTCCACTGCCAGGAGGTGTACTAGAGTACGCCGAGATTCACAAAACCATCAGCACTAAGAAGGAAGGAGGCCGTACCATTCCTAGTACGGAAGGAGATCGTACCATTCATAGTACGGAAGGAGTCCGTACCATTCCGAGTTTGGAAGGAGTCCGTACCATTTCGAGGATAGATGTGAAGGAGGGCAGCCATACAAAAAAAGGGAACCCAAGCACTGAAGAAGAGGGAAGCGGACAACAGAAGATCCCTAAATGGGGAGTCACTAGACTCTCCTTGCCTGGCGTAGCCAATCTCATTCCAACAGACCAGCAGGCTCGTACTAAGGTCATAGACCTAAGGGGGCAGCAAATAGGTGGACACAAGATCAGACTCCACACACCCCAAGGTATAGAAGTGGCCCACCCAGTTGCCTTGGTGGTATAGGCTGCGGAGAACAAAACAGATATACAGAGTGAGGATGCTGGATAAGACACCGTATTGGAAGAGGTAGATAGAGTGTTGGAGGAAGTTGGGATGGCATCACCACCCTCGCCACTACCAAGGAAAACAGAAGGAGAGAACATAACGGGAATACAAGACACCACAATGCAATGTTCCGAAATGATCTCATTAGAGGATAAAGCAACAAGATTCCTCAAAGAGTTGCAAGATATGGAGCACACCACGAAGGAAATCATCCAGTAGGCCAAAAGCCAAAATATTGAAGCAATTGTCAGAGCAGCAGAGTCCTTGGCAATATTCATGAAGGGGGAGTACCACGCTCCAATGAGTACCACGCAGATTGGAGCCTACTCTACCAGAGTGGATACAAACAAGAAGAAATAGCTGAAATTTGGACAGCCCCAGACATCATAGTACAGAAACAAGAGCAGCCACCCCTCTTGTATACACTTTGAGAAATGGAAGTGGCCTTCAGGTGGACATACTTGGAACTTCAGCAAGAAAAAGATTTGACAAATCAAATGAAGAAGGATGTGGAAGAGGAAAAAGCTATGTGGGAAACTAAATGGAAGACAGAATGAGCTGGGCTAGAAGAGAAGTTAGCAGCAGCTGAAGCCAAAAAGATGGATGCATTACGGGTGCTCCAAGGAGTTCGGGCCAAGCAGAAGGCGGCTGAACGAGATCTCCTACGCATTCGGGAACGAGCTCCAAGTCCAGGGATGTCTTCACAACCCAACTCTGAAGTCTGATTTTCCTTTTGTATAGTCGTCTGGAAGACGACATTTTTTTTGGGGGGTATATATTTAGTATGAAATAAAGTCATTTTGTATTAGACTTAGTTATGTTTTGTCGGGAGGGTAGTTAGGAGCGAGGAGATGTGTCCGTTGGTTTCCCCAACCAACCGACTATTATATATTTACTTTGGTTTAGTGTATGGATGTTATGGTTTTGCTGGTAATAAATATAGAATAAATATTTCCTCGCCATCTCGGTATTCTAGTATGGTGTTCTGTGTATTTCATTTGTATTGGTAGTAATTGTATTATTGGTAAATGTCTTGTTGGTATCACTGAATACATATTGTATTGTTCTGTACATTGTGGACTAATAACCATCCTACAAACTTGATACGAATATTATATCTATCGTTCGTCATATTTATCATTGGGTAATCATCATGGAGGATAAGACGTAAGTGTTTAACACACAAATTGGTTTTGTGCTACATCTACCGCACAAGAGGTATAAGTTGGACTTTAAACATTCAAAATAAATTCATCTATGATCCTGAGCATTGTGGAGAATACTTAGCCGGCAAAGGTAATAATACGATGGGCACTATGATTATAATAACTGAACGCAACTCGTCTCGTTGGGTTCGATGACTTCCAAGCAACAACTGCTCTTTGAAAAAAACATCGAAGATTTTAAGGGAAGGAAGACAGCGATTGACAATTACACACAATCAAAACCAGAAATCAAGTTGAAAATTCTTATGGATTGTGGAAATCTGATCGATTTAAGCGATTGACAAATCAGAAAATCAGGAATAAGCTGATGAAGAAAGGATAGATGTGATAATATGGAGTTTGGAAGTAATTCATTGGAGATATTGAAGACAGTGTCATTCCCTAAACATCAGCGATTATAGTTGAGATTTTCTTATCAATTTATGAGAGTGCCTCGATTCAACATAAGCAACGGTCTAAAATAATTAGACACCTAACAAATGGCGAATGTTAATAGCTGGGAGAACTAAGTTCTGTCAGGAACTAATTAAATAATTAATTAATGTTGGTAGTAAAGAGGTGCGATTTGACACCTCTTCATTCATGCCAAGGGACACCCACCACTCCTTCCAAGACCATCTTCGATTGTTTCTTATTTCTATTCATCCTTTCTAGATCGCTCGATTGAACATTTCACCTTTGGCAAATCTGGTTGCATATACTCAAGGATAGAAATCAGGACAAGTACCACCATTGCATATTGCCATATGAGGAATGGCTTAAAGCCATTGGGAAGTAACTTGCAAGATCACCTACATTGGCAGAAGTGCAGATCGGAGTTAGCTAGGGATTATCATTACACAATTCACACAATCCATATCAGAGATAGGAAAGATTTCTCTACCTTATTGCAGATTTGTATATCCGAGATATGCATTGTATCCCATTATTCTTGAATAGTGTACAGTGATTGAGATTATCCAAGTTATTCATTGCTAGGTGATATCATAAAGTTTTCAGAGCGATAATGAGTGGTATCAATTGGATAATCATTTATAATTGTATTAAGTGGTATCAATTGCTATCAATTTAAGTGTTATAAAGGATTTTTAGTCTTACATTTGGAAAGAAGTCTCTTACAATTGATTTTGTGTGTTGATAGTCTCTAATTCCTAAGAATTAACATAAGGGGACATTACAATTGTTTTTTATTTAAGGTGGGCACGCTTTTTTAATTTCATATCGTTGGGGACAGTGGGCTGTCTCCAACAAAACCTTATAGCCGTCCCCACATTTCGGAAACGGCCCCTGCAATTTTTTCCTGATCGGAAACGCATTGGAAGTGCTTCTCGCCGTCCCCCTATCCTCTGTGCGGTTTTCGTTTCCGGTACGCTGACATTTAGGGCGGAAACACATTTCCAGGTTTCCCTGAATAAGAGTGAAAGGAATTCAAACGAAGGCAAGAGAGACATACATTACTGTCGTTCAACCTTCATTTATAACTTAAAGCTACAAAGGAAAGTATTGCTTGCAACTAAAGGCCATGCATTACCTTTATGTTCCTTCCAAAATATCACAAACCCGAGGTGTGTAGAAACTCAAGAAAAGGAGAAAATCTGCAGCAAAAGAGAGTATTTTATTTGTTTATATTGGAAAAGTGCACATAAATAGCTGTAAAGAGCCGCAAAGATACAAAATGTCACCTAAATAAAGTCACAATGAACAGCAAAAGGTAACAAAGAACCATTAAGTGATCAATTCATGATGTTTTGAATTCTTTATTACACAACACATCACAGAATAATGCATCCACTGATGGATCCAGCACTATAGGGAGGCACTGATGGTAATATTGTCATTATTATCAATCTTCCTGTTTGGAACAGGAGTAGAGGAATCTTGTAATATGCTGCACTGTTTGCTATTAATTTTTTTGCTCTTTTTCCTTAGAGTAATTTCGTCAAACAGTTTGCATACATTTATTGAGAAAGTAGATTAAGTTACTGATTTAGGAAAACTGCCAATACAACTTTATACTTGCAATAATGTTCTGATTTGTTTCATTCATTCATAGCAGATACATGTCTATGGAAAAACAACATTAACATTATCTAAAACTGAAATACATGAAGCATACAAACTGCTGTTCAAAAAACTAGGATGTTTTACTATTCAACTTGGATATTAAAATCTAGTATGCATTTCGCAAATAGACTAAGCATGAGTACCTTCAGAAATATGTGTCTTCTTGTTGCTAGAGATCTGAAATGTCTTTATCACACCATCAAATGCTCATAAAGATTGCTTTAGGTCTGCAATGATATTTTAGTCATATCACAATCTTGCTTCCACCAAACCCAACCTTTTATACTTAGAATATGTAACTCAGACGTCCGCTACGGCAACAAGAAAGGAAAAGCACAGGGGTGATTCACATGAGAAATTTCAGTCGCTAAACTGATCCAGATCTTTTAGGAACCCTGAAATGCCCCCAAAAGATGATTTTGTAACTTTCAAACACAGGAAAACGATGCAGAGCAAGGTGGACCAAAAGGACATTTGACACCATGTTTGATGACAATGAACTCATGACCTCTTCCTACAACCTCAACACGAATAGCCATTTGTAAAAGCTTATCCTCTAGACAGTCTCATTAGCATTTGAGGAGTTCAAACCAGATAAGGAGGCTTCTAAGAATGATTCCAAACAACCTTTCATATGGTTCTCAAATTTCAAATTACCCCTCACAAGTCACCATGCTTCAATGGAACACAAGCACCAACTTTGGCTCCTCCTTTCATAGGACACAACTGACTTTGAAAACACCTAACAACCAGTAAACAAGGTATGTCTAAACCCTCAACAACCTTTCAAACCCCTGGTTACACCAACTTGCATACCTTTCCCTTAAACTGGCCCAATTCCTAGTAGCCCTGATCAGAGACAAAAACTGCGATAACTCCTGATTCTCACAATATTTTCACCAAGTTATCAGACTTCTAGATACCCATTTTGGAGTTACTAAACATATGTGAAATCAAGGTGTGCTTGTTTTAGAACAAGACTTTCAAAATTTGGCTGATTTCATACAGATTAGGCCTAATTAAGCCTCTTTTACATAACCACTCCTTGAATGTTTGCTCCCAAACTCCCATACTGCATTCCGTTTGCTGGAATAGGTTTCATACACCATGAATCAACAAATTCCATACTTGACTAAGGTCATTTTATCACTATTTTATAAAACCCTTAACATGGCACTGTCAACTATGTCTAAAATGCACAGTTCCTCTGCCTAGGGCATCATTTTATTGCTTACAAACACCATCATTTCTGCATAAAACTTTCAAAATTCTAAAATACACCTTGTAAGCTTTCAACCAACCAATTGGGAAGGAATTCCACTGGTGAAAAAAAGAGAAATCACATTTTTTTGTTCCAAATCCTACTGCTCTCGGGTTTCAAGACCTGTCAATAGAAATACTACGAGAACTTGCTTAGTTCTCCATAAAAATGAATGACAGCGGGCTCATTTGAAAGCTATTTCACATTACTAAATGCTCCAATACGTCTTGGACTGTAAAACCTCAACACAAAGAGATGCCAAGTGCTGCAACAGTGAAAAATCAGAAAAAGTCACAGAAAACAAATAACAATTCATTAAACTTCTTCTCCCAAGACCTCCAACCCCCATTGGTCGATGTACAAAGGTATTTGAAGGCCTCGTAACCTTTCCCAGTGTCTACAACTGTTTTTTAAATTTCCTGACCATTGGTCGTCCCACTTTCTTGCATTTTACAAACTTTCACAATGACAACTTTTCACACTTTGTGACAACTCATGCATTTATTACAAAATTATGACCCCATATGACTCTATAAGATTTCTTGCACATATTATGGTCCAAATAGACCCCATTACCTCAAATGAGTGCTCCTACATACACAAACACCAGCCTATTGACCTATGGCAACTCTGACAATTTGGTTGCAAGAGAAGTTGCTTGACAACTTTTCTTGCAACTTGACAACTTTTGCAACATAACAATATTAACACCACTGACCCTTACTACATTATGAATGGTCTAGTATGACCTCATTGCATCCTGAAAATGACTGAAAACATCAAATTCATTATTTGACCCATCCCTGACTAGGTGCCCTTGCACCAAAAAATATCTCAGATAATCCCACGTGCTAATACCCAAGTTGGGTTCTACCGGCAAGGGGTGGCTTCGGCTAGAAAGGCTAGAAAAATAAATGCCAAACCAAAATCCACATATTATATATGCTTCCTCGTCGCTTAGCCATAAGAAGATCTTTGAGGCAATACCTAGAATAATATAGGTCTTATTGTTGGAGATATGAGCAAAAATGTGAATCTGAGGATATGGAATATCAATGCCAGCACTGGAAAATTTCTCCAAAAGCTCTTGAAACTCAAACAACACTCAAAAAAACCAAAGTAGAAATGCACTGTGAAATACCTATAAGATATCTCCAACAAATACTAGCTAGAGTGAATCTTTCACTATCATAGCTAGTCATTTTCAAGAAGGATTTTATCCTCAGGGAGGCTGAGATAGACCAAGTTCAAATCTCCAAAACCATGTAGAGTTTTTTGAGGTAGAAATATCGAAAATAATAATCTCGCCTCTCCATCCCCGTTTTTATAAGCTTTTTAAGGAACTCTCTAGAAAATCCCTTTTAAATCACTTGTATTAATTTACTAAGTCTTTTAACTCCAAAAAGTGATTTAATTTGCTTTGTAAACATTTTTGGCACATATAATCACTTTTAAGTTTCTCAACATTTAAAACTTTCTATTCTCTTTCCGACGAGCTATAGCACTGTGGTGTTTGATAAATTTATTTAATTAAAATGGCAACCTAAGTGAAATTAATTAACTATAGCTCAATAATACACTCAATTAGCAACGATGGTCGAAATGCATTGGAATTGAAATCTTACTGTGTAGATGTGATCCTGATGATGAAAGATAATAAATAGACCCAAGTGTATGACTTACTAAAAATCTATGTTACCCCAGGTATCTGGGATGGGGGGACGTGGGGACGGGGAAACGGGTTTCCGGGACGGATTTTTTTTCTCTGAGTAGGGGACGACAGTGGGAACAGCTATATAAAAAATAGGGAAAATTTAAAATATAGGGAAATTTTAAATATTCATATAAAACCATGGATAACGCATGCTTATATAAATTATAGAACCATAACATATAATGTTTGTGTTAAATAATTTAACTTCAGAGTTCACATGAGAGTGGAAATCAAACAAATTATCAAAACTGAAACATTAATTTTATGGGATAGCCAAGGGAAAGGTTTCCGGAAGTTTCCGAGTTTCCGGGATGTCCTGGAAACGGGGACGGGTCAATTTTTGCCGGAAATGCGTCCCCAGGTAAGATAGCTAAAAATAGACACTCCCTCCAAGAATCTTGGAACCCAAACCGAAAGTCAGAAGTAGCATTGTAAAGCGTCGTATGACTCCTCTAGACCATTTGAGCTCACTGGCAGCATCAAATAACCCCTCTGAACAAGCTGACTCAAACCCAAAAAGTCAGTGACAATTGGATTGGTAGAGAACCTTAAAGTGGGGACATTACAGTCCATCCTTTCCAAAGTTTGCTTGTCCTCAAGCAATGCTAATGCAACCCCACAATCATTAGACTGATCTACACCGAAACAAAAAATGATTTCAGAGTCTCGAGTAAACCAAGGAGATTTGTAGCATGAACCTCTTAAAGCACTATCTTGCAGGGTACCAATACAAGAAACTTCCGAATGACCATAGATAAGAATAGCAATCAGATACTGCATAGGCTTAGTCAACTCCTCTGAGAATTGCTCTTCGAGAGAGACAAATTAATGCACCATAAGAGTAAATTCAAGAAAGTCAACATGAGCTCCGTCATCCTTAACAACTGTTAAACTGCAAACCAACATGATCCTCGATTTCAAAGTCAGTCTTTGAAAAGAGCCACCATGCTGATGCTGCGGCACTCTGATCATCACTGTCAAACCATCATGCCTAAATTGCACTCCTCTATCTTGGAGCCCCCAAAATTAAACATTATGAATCTCCAATTTGAAATCCCTGAAAGGGCTGTAATCTATACCATGAAGTCCATATCTGCAATCCCACTGCCAGTCTTGATCCTTGGCATTGGGAAAGAATATTCTGTCAATCATGAAAAATACATCTCAGCATCACTCCTCATGTTGTCTCCTAAATAAAGCCTTTAAATATTGTCAAGGTACTAGTATAGAAGATGTTTGCCTAACCAACTCTGAAATTAGCTAACTTGAGCACGCCTCTGATGTTAAAAACTAGAATCACAACACTGACACTTAAACTCCTATTGTCTAGGGAATGCTTCTGAACACAACAACACAACCAATCCGCTGCAATCCTCATAGCATTACCTGAAGATATGCATACCATCTCCATAAAGTATCTGCAGTAACTGTCACACATCAGGATGGGAACAATAAATAAAAGAACTCTGTTTGGAAAAACTTTCACAATCAGTTGTCTTGAAGCTTGCCAAAGATCAAAATTCATTTGTTCAATAATTGATGTAACCATAATCATTGTGGAAAAATAAGGGTAGTGATAATCATTATGTAATCTCTTGGAAAACATAGGAAATGTGAACATGTGAATTGTTGAAAAGACATCTCCTATGACTAGATCATCTATAGCAACCAACTCCAACCATATTGTACTCAACTGTAGGCCTGAAAAGACAAACCGATTCAACTGCAAGTCAAGAATTGAAGACATGTGTAGGCTGATCAGAAAATGGACAGCATTATTTACTCTGACATTCGGTCCACGACTCCAATCTCGAGTCAACACCTGACTGCTATTAACTGCACCTGGGTCGCAAATCCCGTGAGCAACTCCAATCTCATCATTGGAATCAGAAGGAACTCCATCATCCAACTCAAAGAGTGGAATATCATAAGTCACATCAGCATCTACCTCAAAAAGTGATTTATTAATCAACTGAAGACAATCATAATCATGATTCTCCACCCAAACATCCTGCTGATACAAACTATTATTTTCTGATTTCTTGGGACTATGTGCAAAAACAAACTCGTGAATGCAATCAACCTCTACAATCACTTGCTCGAGTTCTGTTGCCCCATCTTGTTCCCTTGTTGCCTATACTGATAAATAATCAAAATCTGATTTTCTGTTTCAGTGAATCATTTGAGTGTTCTCGAAAGATTCCATAGCTGATCTAAGCTCAATAGTGAGCTCATTCACATTGGCTTTAGTTTCCTTGTACAAATTCAAAGCTTCATCAACAATCTTGGTAGCTATATCTCTATTATGAATCATGAGTAAGCAAGCTGATTTCACTTCCTCCACAGTGCTTTTAACCTTTTGTAAATCAGCAAGGGAAATAATCTGTTTTGCATTATGTTTTCCACATGCCAATGTGTGCCATCCAATCTAGATAAAAAATGCATTTCGTCTTCAGAGATTACCAACAACTGATTTTTGCAATCATGAGTATGCAATGATTTGGAAATGCTGTTATGTTGCATACCAAAATCATAACTCTCATGCATATTATCAAGGTCTCCAAGGCTATCCCAAGTCTCATGTAACTCCTCTTCAAATCTTATCTCATCATCATCATATGGCCCATGATTAACTTGAGTTTCATGCATTAATAAGTAAGATTTGTTTTTACTATCATCAGCAAAATCAACGCCATCAATGCCATTCTCCATGCAAATATTGTGCTCTAAAACTAGAACATTATCATGATCAAAGGAAATTTTATCCCATATAGGACCCTCATCAAACTTAGGTGCCAACACACATGGATCCTAAGTGCCAAAGGACTGATTACTTTGTTCAGAGAAAATGTGCTCACTATGCTCCACATGAGTGGTTGCCTCTATGAATGAGTCACTCCCTAACTCACTAGTACTGAAACCATCATAACCGTTCTTCTCCATAGGTTTGGTTTGGAAATCAAACCATAGGTCACTCGTGTTATCTTCACTAATAAGTGATAGGGATCCATCAACAACTGATTTGAAGATATCCATCATCCTTTCTGCTTTCTCCATACCCATTAACTGAAAGACCATTAGTGAACTCAACACAATCTTCAACTCTATTAGAATCATCACTAGATAAAAGTAAAATTGGATCCAAAGCTGCTGTTATGTCATTTTCTTTAAGCACAATCTCATCTACAATAGTTGTATGCATATCGGAAGAATCATTCTTAGGCTTTGTTACATATTCATCATGCTTGAAGGCACTCTCACCATTAATTTTATCCATATTAGTCTCTTCGGTATCCAAGAAAGGTTTCAGCTTTCCCTTACATTGGTTGAACCAGTGTAACACGGGCATTGGGGGATGTCGGTACGGGTTTATGGAACGAGGGGACAAAGGGCTTCAATTTTGGGATGACGGCGGTGGGGGCAATGCTGTAATATACTATACATATAGTACATGAAATGCTAGTTATGAAATGATGTATAACAGTATAAGAACTAATAATACCAAATACTTGAACATAGTAAAATTGCGACATGAACCATTCAACATTCAACATACCCGATACAAAATATCGAATTACCAATTACTATTAGAAACTCAAATTATCGGCAAATAGAACATTTTGATTTATATTCCATCAAAAATATCATAAAGATGATTACAACGAGTAGCATGATATCAACACGAGTACACAATTATGTCAAAATGTAGTGAAGGGAGGCCTCTAATCATCCCCCAAGGCAATGTGAAATTCCCCTGCTGTCATCTGGTTATCCTCTAACATTCTGTGCAGTGCTATTTTTCCCTAAAGTGTAAAAGATGGTTTGTGCTCAAGGTTATATGTTCAGAGACCAATCATTCTTACACAGTTTGAATCCAGATTTCAGTTTATGCATAACATCTTATTGTAATAATAGGATTCTTTAAAACACTCACAATTTTTGGAAGTAAATATAGGAAATATTCAATCTCAATACATAAATCTGGGTTTTGAATTATTATTGTGCACCTGAATATTAATACTGGCTCTCGGGTCTGGAGGACGACATGCTAATCCTTTTCGGCCTGGTTTAACTGCTCAACCCGCTGCAGTCGGTACTTACTGGGCCCGTGCCTCCATGTCGTGAGCGGCTAGAATGGAAGATATTTGCAAGCCGCTGCAGTCAGTACTTGCTGGCCCGTGCCTCCTTGTCGTGAGCAGATAGAACGAAAGATATTTGCTAAGAACTCGCATATGTCCAAATGAATTTATTCCGCTGAAGTCTGTGTTTGCTGGGCCCATGCCTCCTTGTCGTGGGCAGACGAAAAGAAGGTTATTTGCAACAGCACTCACATATGTCCAAACGTATTTATCAATGACGTGGCCCCTTCTGTTTTGTCTTATTCCCATCAACCAGTTGCCCGACAGTCCTCTCCAAGTGTTACGCTCGACAACTGTTAACTTCAAACATCTGACTTCCCCGCTGAAATGTCACAATACTTCTATAAATTATTTATACTTCCTCAAACTCCACTAGGCCAGATAATTTACTGATGAAAGGAACGATTTTGTCTTCATCTGTGATTTATATTCCACGATATTCAAGCATATCTTTTCACCTTCCAAGCTTCCAATATATGGAATGGTAATTCCCGTAGAATTCCCGTACGGGCGTTAATAAAATTGTTATTAACAAAACAAAGCTGCATTTCACTTAACGTCAGCAGATATTAAAAGAACAAACTTTCAAAAAGAAAGTGTATTAATTATTTAATATTAATTTGACACTTATCAATATTAAATAATTAAACCATCCATTTATTCTTTATTTATTTATATTTATTTAGGGGACATTACAGGCAAACTCCTCATCATTGGAACTACTGGATGGGGGACGTGCAAACGTCCCCGGGAAGGTCGAGGGATGCTCGGGCGTCTTCCGGATGTCCCGGGGATGTCTGCACGTCCCCACATCTTGGCAGGAAGGCGGTGGTGGTGGGGGGGCTTGGGAACGCCATGTCCCCGTACTGGGGATGTCCTCAACCCGGATGCGGTGGGGACACATTCCTGTGTTACACTGGTTTGAACACACTATTGACCAACTCATAAGCAGCTGAAGAAGTAACATTTCATTTCTTCCAAATATCCAATAACATAGATAAATGTGGCTGGGAAATAGTATCATATTCTTCAATGATTAGGATCATAACCGTTTGCATGTAAGAAAAAAAACAGCTTCTCCAAGATCCTTACTGATAGAAGCTGTGAAATAATGAAACATATGAAAAATGAGATCATAACATTCTAAATCAATCAAAAGATAACAAGATTTGGCGTTTGCCATCATTTCTAGCATCTCAATCCTTCTACCAAAGGAAGGGCCTATGTCATCATGTAACCCATGAAAGCTCTCAACAATCAACTGCAGAATCTCCCTCATTATGTCATCTTCATAGGGACCCTGAGGAGTTGTAATCCTTGTAATGTCACTAAGACAATTGGTGACTGCAAGTTTCATGTCATTATTAGAGTCTCCTATTAATTGGGACTGGACTAATCCAATCAATGGAACTTCCGTTGCATATTTTAATCCCTCAAAATCTGATTGGTCTAGTTTTATTAAATACATTTCATTTCTTCCAGCTTGCTAAGAAGAAAACTCTTTGATGGAAGCTGAGTATTAGGTTGTTTTCCCAAACCATAAACCATATAATTCATCTGAAGAACCTCCATTGAAGGCTTAGATTCTATTTCTATGAACAAACTTCCAAACTGATTTGTTAAGGGGCTTTCTCTGTTATTAGCCATCATGTAGCATAGCAAGAACTCACGGGTGACAGGATACACTGCTGTAATACAACTGTAATATGCTACCCTGTTTATTAATTTTTTTCACTTTTACCTTAGAGTAATTTTGTCAAACAGTTTGCATGCATTTACTAACAAAGTACATTAACTTGCTGATTCATGAAAACTGCCAATACAAATAAATACTTGCAATACTGATCTGATTTGTTTCATTCATTCATACCAGATACATGTCTATGGAAAATCAACATTAACATTATCTAAAACTGAAATACATGAACCATACTAACTGTTGTTTACAAAATCTGGATGTTTGAATGTTCAAGCTGGACATTAAAATCAAGTATGCACTTAGCAAATAGAACTAAGCATGAGTACCTTCGAAAATATGTGTCTTCTTGCTGCTAAAGATCTGAAATGTCTTTATATTCACCATCAAATGCTATTACAAAGATTACGACAGGTCTGCAATGATATTTCAGGCATGTCACAATCCACCTTCCACCAAACCCAACCTTTAATACTCAAAAATTGTAACTCAGAAATCCGCTCCAACAACTAAATGCAAGGAGCAGCACAGGGGCGATTCATATAAGAAATTTCAGTCACTTCTTTTATCCTCCAAATTGATCCGGATCTGTGAGGAACCCTTAAATGTCTCTAAAAGATGATTTTGCAGCCTTCAAAGTTATAAATTGTAATGTCCCTTCTTGTAGATGCCCTAGCTTTTGCCCTAAATCACAATTTCCAAGTAGAACAGAAGTAGAATAGAATTAGTAATGTTACGTACATGATTGAAATCTTGTGATAGGTTAGCAAATCATTGAAACATAATCCACAAGATGATCTTCCTTATTAGAGATTTTAAAAACATAGATTATTTTAACTAGTGTTAGGAACATTAAATTAACCACAAGGTATATTCAGTTTATTGATGACGTCAAACCATAGGAGAGGTAGGATAAGGGGTGTATTAGGCCGCCTTAATAAATCCTCTACCCTTGGCCCAAGAGCCGATTATTATCCCTCTTGGCATCATGTGGCTCTTGCCATCCATATGAGGGGGTGTACCTAGTGAGGGATACATAATCCATTAGTCCTCTACCCTAGGGCCAAGAGACGATTACTATCCCTCCTAGCCTCATGTGGCTCTTGCCATCCATATGAGGGGGTGTCCAAGTGAGGTGTCCATAAGCCATAAATCCTCCACCCTAGGCCCAAGAGCCGATTATTATCCCTCTTGGCCTCATGTTGCTCTTGCCATCCATAGGAAGGGGTGTACCTAGTGAGTTATCCATAATCCATTAATCCTCTACTGTAGGCCTAAGAGACGATTATCATCCCTCTTGGCCTCATGTGGCTATTGCCATCCATTTGAGGGAGTGTACCTAGTGAGGTGTCCATTATCCATTTATCCTTTTCCCTTGGCCCAAGAGCTGATTATTGTCCCTCTTGGCCTCATGTGACTCTTGCCATCCATATGAGGGGGTGTACCGAGTGAGGAGTCCATAATTTTTCCCCTATTCCGTTTCCACCCTTATCCAGTTCCCATGATTGGAGTTCCCTATCATAATGGACAACCAAACATATAAGTCACATAAAATCTGCACATATTCTTCAGATGGGGATCACACAATAAAATATCATATTTATGCATGTTATTCATAAGCAAGAATCAATGATAAGAAATTATAAATGAGTATACACCTTACTGCTCATTAAGAGAGTGATTGCTGTAGATTAAACTTGCTTGGGATCCAATGCCTTTCTTAAATGCTAGCCTTTGATACTTATACCTTTCCCATCTAGCGGAGATATTTGTTTTCCAACATGTATCTCTTTCAAAAGCAATCATGTATCTCTTTCAAAAGCAATGTGTCCCTTCATTAATCAAATTGCATCCTTTCTCTTAACCACGCCTTGTTAACACTAACTGGCACCTCTCTTATTAAACATATTGTTGATTATTATAAATATATACTTTTCTCATAGATCGATCATCATATTAGTTTGCTGCCTTATTTCTGAATCATACTTGGAGGACAATCATTGTGCATAAGATATCGGTTTATGCAAAAATATTGTTTGATACCCTATCTTTTGGATCAACATCTTAGAAAATCATGAGGTCTTATAAGTAAGACTATTTTTTGATGGATTTAGGGATCCCTCATATTGGAGATATAACACAAACACAAGAAAATACATGCCTATACCCTAGTTGGGCTTGTTGATGTGAGTTTTGTTCCACTACAATGTGCATAATCAAATACCCCACCGTTTCAAAGTGAAACACTTAGACACTCAATTCTCTCTTGAATAAGGTCATCTCTCATGCTAAGCTTGCAAAGTAAGATCATGAAGTGACTTCAAGGTTCCTTGTATCGTAAACAATCGCTCAGTTGAAATGATGTGATTTGTTGGAATCACTAAGGGGACTTACGTTGTTTCTCAAGACTTGACAACTGCTTGCACTTTTAAAGATTTTGCTTCACAATGTGCAATGAAAATATAATTTGATTTTTCAATTCTCTTTCAACTTAAACTTAAACTTCACTTCTACTGCTGCTCCTAACTATGAATGCAAGGAAGTATAGACGACTTGGACTCTACTAAATGAGGTTTTATCGACTACATCCACCCACCTAGAGCAGGCTTATTAGGTTTACTTAAAGGTTTTCAAATCAATATTTCCTGTTCAATCCCATCAAGTGGATAGAAACTAAAGATTAGATATCAATTGAAGTTAGGTTCTTTCAATCACTAGCTTACCACACAAGGCACACTTACAATCCACAAGAGGCTAGTGGCGTAGTTTAAATCGAGTCAAGCAAGTAAACACCCACAATTACTTTTGAGGGGTGGAATTGGAATTTGAGAGAGAACCTAGTTTTGACTCCAAATCTTTAGTTTGGTTGCTTACATTGGAAATTGTGAAAACCATAATATAATTTTGATCTTCCAATTTTACACAAAAAACAAGGATTTGCAACTTCCAACTAAAAGGTGAAATTCATTTGAAAACCTGGTTATGGTAATTTATTGCTCTATTTTATTGGCTCATGTTCCCCAAATTGGCTCATCTTCCCAAAACTTTCTCGTCTTCCGGGTCAACCAAACAGTCCAAATTATCTTCCCACAATGCAAAATCAGAATCTCAAAACCTTATTATGAGGTAATAAGGTTTTGAGTCAAATTCCAATTCCCCAAACAAATGGGGCCTTAGGCTTACATCAAGTTATCATCTAAAATATTATTTCCTTTGTCTCTTTCTTTCTTTTCCAATTCGATGAACTTGGAGACAATATTGTTGAGCACATTCATTGGTGGCATTGGTGTATTTTAAATTCTCCAATTTGCTAAGTCCATCTCAGTTTTAGTTGTAGCAATAGTCTTCTCCCATTGTCCTTTGTTATCCTTGGCTGAGGTCATGAGAAGTTGAAGAGATGAAAGTCTCCTCAAATGCTCTCTTCTGATGACAACACTCCCTTGCAAAGTGTAAGATCTCAATTTCTCCCTCAAAATCTCTAAGTTCATATTTTCTTCCTTCTCTTCAAGATGGAAGGTGACCTTTGTTGCCCCTACAACCTCTTCAATCATTTTGAAGATGGAAACACCAAGATGAGCAGTATCATTCCTTATCCTTTCCAATGTATCTTGCCTATGGATTAAGGCAAAGTACCATGCGGTCACATCCTTCATATCCCTAGCCTTGATCACCTTACTTCTTTCTAATAACTGCTTAGGAACCTCTGTCATAGCCTGTAATTGGGGTATGGTCTTGTTCTTGATAGGCTGAAACTCCTCCCAAAGGTTGCCAAAAGCACGAAATCTTTCTATAAGCGTTGTGAGTGTCTGAAATTGCCGCATGAATTCTGGAAGAAAGGCCATTCTTTCTTGTAACACTTCCTCCATCCAAGCTTGAGTTTCTTGAAGTGAAGTCCTTGAACTCTCTGCACTATCAATATCTTCCCTCTCAAGGGTAAGAGGTGGTACAAATGTGTGATCTCGTAGCTGGATTGGTTTGAAGACGTTCCTGTAGTTCTCTCTCAATCTCTTATTTTCTTCTTTATACTTTTTCTTCTTTGCCACTTCCTTATTCACCTTAGTTTGCATGGCCTTAAGAGCATCTTGAGCTTCCTCGTACTCTATCTTCTTTGTAGTAGTTCCCAACTCATGTTCAACTATCTCATAATCCTGGGGCTAAATGCTCTCTTGTCTTGTTGACCTTTGGGATGGCAATTTGAACCTTGCGGGCTTCTAAATCATCTCTGATCACCTTGGCTAGCCTTCCAATTGGCTGACTCTCTTTCTCAACTTGTTGTATAATGTCTTCAATGTTCTCAATCGGTTCAGGTTCCACAATTTCTCTTCCTTGCAAGATTTCTCTCAACCATGTTGGTGTTGTACATTCCCCTAACTCCAAATTGGGCTCTTCTCTTCTTTCAACTGGTATAACTGCAACACCTTCGCCTAAACCTTCATTAGGAGGTGGGATTTGGTCATCCTTAGGAGAATCTTCAATTTCAACCATCTCAGCGTCCAATCAACCCGAAGGTGATTTTGGCCCGAAGGTGATTTTTGCCCAAAGGTGAATTTGTCGCGAAGGTGATTTCGGCCTGAAGGTGATTTTCCTCCCGAAGGTGATTTTTTGCTTGAAGGTGATTTTCCTTCCGAAGGTGATTTTTGTAATGTCTGAAGACAAACTTGGACGATTTGGCCGTACGTCTCCACACTCTTTCGCACAAAAATGAAATTGTCTTCAGATGTCGATTATTATCGATGTATGCCAGATCCAGAGTTACTTCAGAACACAATACTTAATAATTTGCTCAGTTTGTAATGAAGGGATTTGCATAAACGTAGGGATGAACCCTCATAAATAATATGGAATTGATACACAAAGTAGATCCGCGGTTACAGTAAGTAGGCATAATAGGGTGAGAGATGATTCCCACTGAAGAAGTACTTCAGATTGTTGTGGTCTGTTTACACAACAAATTTTTCTCCAACGAGGTACTGTCGAAACTTTGTCAGTGTGTGCATGATGGTGAGCATCTCGTTGTCATAAATGGAGTATAGTCGTTCTGCTCCCAAGAGCTTCCAACTCTTGAAGGCGATAGGTTGACAATCTTGCATTAACACCGCTCTGATGACTTCTCCTGATGCATCGCACTCCAAGACGAAGGGGCGAGTAAAGTCTGGCAGTGCCAAAATCAGACACATACTCATGATTTCCTTCAACTTGTCAAAGGTGTGTTGCACCTGCTCATCCCAATGGAAAGATCCCTTCTTCGTCAAATTTGTCAGTGGTGCACCAAACTGTGAAAATCCCTTCAGAAACCTTCTATAATAAACGCACAATCCGAAGAATTCATGCAGCTTCGAGAAAGTCTTGAGAGGTGGCCAATTCGGAATTGCTTGAATCTTCTCCTGGTGAACCTGTAGCCCTCAGGCATTGGTGACATGACCCAAGTACAAAATTTCGGTCATCCCAAACTCACATTTGGACCTCTTGGCAAACAATGATTGAGACTCCATGATCCCCAATACTTCGTCCAAATGTCTCAGATGTTCCTTCCATGTCTTGCTGTAGATGAGTATGTCATTGAAGAACACTAACAGAAACTTGCGCAGTTGCTTGTTGAAGATGTGGTTCATGTAGGACTGGAATGTGGCTGCAACATTTGTCAACCCAAACGGCATTACCAAGAACTCATAGTGTCTGTAATGGCAACAAAATGTTGTCTTCTCCATGTAATGCTCCCTCATGCGGATCTGATGGCAGCCGGAGCAGAGATCTATTTTGGAGAAATAAAATGCGCCATGCAGCTTGTCCAACAACTCATCGATCGTGGGAATGGGATATCTATTCTTGATAGTCTTTTTGTTTAATGCACGGTAGTCAACACACATCCTGAGAGTCACGTCCTTCATCAATACCACCAAGGATGCAAAGGGACTAGAGCTTGGCCCGATCCATCCTTTATCGAGGAGTTCGTGGATTGTTTTCTCTATCTCTTCCTTGAACTTCTTCAAGTGGCGGTAGGGTGTGGTGATAACGGGTTTGGCTCCTTCCTCTAGCTCAATGTTGTGGTCAAAGCCTCGGTTGGGGGTATACTAGGTGGAATATTTGCGAAGACCAAACTATGCTTATACAATACGGCCTGAAGCTCCTCATCCTAGTAGTAAGTTTGTTGCCCCTTCATAGGTTTCGTTGACACCAAGCTGTGTGTGGCCCAGACAACATCATCATGTCTGAAATGGCTTCCATTCTTTTGGTTGAAATCTTCCTCGGACCACCATTCGACATCACTCTTAGAACCACTTTCTTGCCATCCACCTCAAATGGGAACCCCATCCTTTTGAAACTTTGTGTGTACTGGTCGAGGGTCTCCATCCATTGAATGCCCAATATGACATCCATATCATCCATATCTACCACAAAGAAGTCATCTGTCACCATGTAGTTTCCCATGGTGATGCTCAGTTGTGGAACCAAGTGAGTGCATGACAATAGATTTCCTCCTGCCACCTTGACTTCGAACCCTTCATGTTCTTCTGTACGCAAACCTCTTCGGTTGACAAGTGATGAGTTGATGAAGTTGAGCGAGTCCCTACTGTCAAGCATGACTACGACTCGTTGTCCCTGAAGTGTACGGCGTACTCAAAACACACTGCACCGTGGGGTGCTGACAAGTGCTGCAATGATGCCTCCCCTCCGTATCAATGTGGAAATTCTCTCTGCATGATTTATTTCTTCGGTAGACTCCTTTGGTTCCTCACAATCCTCATTCTCTTCCTCGCCGTCGAACATCACCTCAATGTAATGGATCCTCCCCTCGCCTAAGCATTGGTGCCCTAGTTCCCATAGTTCCTTGCAAGTGTAACAAAGTTTCCTCCTTCTGAGCTCTTGTTTTGTGGCCTCATCCAATGATGACTTATTCAGATAGGGTTTGTTGTCTTTCTCCTTTGGGGTGAGGGGTGGTTTGGCATGCGATTAATTTTTGGAAGAAGAAGAAAAAGAAGATGCAGCCATGTCACGCGCCTTCTTAATTGCTTCTGTGAGTGTGTTGGGGTTGAACCCTTTCACCCAACCCTTCAGTCTCCTCTCCGAGATGTATGTTACCAACACAGACAACGTCTGGAATTCTGTAAAGTAGCTGTCCACTAGTTCAGATTGCTTCAGTTGAGCTCTAGATCCTTCCTGTCAAAACGATCTATAATTCTCTTTGTGAATTCAGCGTATGAAGTTACTTGATCGTGGCCGAGGGTGACCATTCCATGATGCCACCATTCGTGAGCGACTCCTTCCAGGTTAAGTGCTGCAAATTTGATGGCCTCATCTCCAGGCATTGGTTAAGCTAGAAGTAGGTATCTTCTTTCTGTACCCACGTACATGTTGATGTTGTCCTAGTTCCATCAAAGTATGACAAATTGATCTTGTCAACTTTCCGTTTGATATCACCGTTGTAGTAGCCACGACTTCTACTGCCCGAGAATCTCATTCGAAGATCTGCATAATCCCTCAAGGAGATATCTTCCTCAAGATTCGCATCCTTCCAGTCTTGTCTTAACTACTCTTGCAACTCCTGGAAAGTGGGTTCTTGCTCTCCACGGGGCACTTCTATTCTCTGGGGAAATGTCGGCATCAACGACTGGGAATGTGAGTGCAGTGGGTTCGCCCTTCCAGTGATCGTTTTTTCGCCTTGTCCATTATGATCTCCACTTGTTCTACCCAAGGCCAATTGTCGCAATGTATCCTCCATGAGTTTCTGTCGTTGTTCCCCTTTGACCATTGTTTCGTTGAGCTAAGCTTGACTTTTGGTTAGTTTCGTCAACAGTGCCATCACTTCAGCGGCAGGGTCTGTGGTTCCCGCATTCTGTTCGCAAAACAGTATCTCCTTCTGGTGTATACTCTGAGCTCCTTCCGCATCAACTCCACGACAAGCTGGCATAATCACCAGCTCTGATAACACTGTAATGTCCCAAAGGTGATTTTTGTCTTGAAGGTGATTTTGTGTCGTAGGTGATTTTGGCTTGAAGGTGATTTCTTTCTCGAAGGTGGTGTCGGCCCGAAGGTGATTTCTGTTCCGAAGGTGATTTCGGCCCAAAGGTGATTTTCTCCCTAAGGTGATTTCGGCTTGAAGGTGATTTTCCTCTTGAAGGTGATTTTGGCCCGAAGGTGATTTTGGTCCGAAGGTGAATTTGTTTCGAAGGTGATTTTGACCCTAAGGTGATTTTCCTCGTGAAGGTTATTTTGCTCCCGAAGGTGATTTTTGTCCCAAAGGTAATTTTCCTTCCGAACGTGATTTTTGTCCGTATAACTTCCCTGTAATGTTCGAAGGCAGACTTGGGCGATTTGCTTGTATGTCTCCACACACTTCCGTATAGAAATGGAATTGTTTTCAGATGCCGATTATTATCGATGTATTCCAGATCCAGAGTTACTTAAGAACACAATTCTTAATAATTTGCTCAGTTTGTAATGAAGGGATTTGCACAGATGTAGGTATGAACCCTCAGAAATAATATGGAATTGATACATAGAGTAGATCCGCGGTTACAGTAAGTAGGTAGAATAAGGTGAGTGATGATTCCCACCGAAATTGCGAAGTGCCAGAATAAGGAGTATCTCGCACCTCTAAAACAACAAACGACGCTGAACTTCCAACTAGAGTTCACAAATACAAATATAATATCCAAATCACATACCTACAACAATAACTAACTCGACCTTATATATGGCTCTGAGAAACTTACTCGAAGGATTACAAATGTGCAGACACGGCCAAAACATTACCAACTAATAAACAAAAAAGGGCCCGAGAGATAACATTATTAAATTTCGGGGCAATACACAATTAATATTAAATTGAATTATTTAATTATACCGGGGACATTACATCTGATCATGTCCACTGTTAGCCTTGAGAACGTCCTTATCCTTATCTCCAAATCATCATCAACATCTGCCCAATAATCTTCCAAGTGTGGGACATGTTTGTATCTATTTCCATAAGCCCTCTTGATCTTTTTATTAGGATCAAAGTTTTCCGTTGATTCGTAGGACCCTAAGGCGCAATACTCGAGCTCATTGTCCACTGCCGCCATAGCTACAGGGGATGGGCAACTTTCACCCCCAAAGCCAAATGAGAAGGAAATTGCCTGCTTGTGCTTGTGCTTTTGGATTTTGTCATATTCCTGCAACTGTCTTGCCACTTCCATCTGTACTAGCTTGTTGGTTGGATACCTTGGCAGCCTCTTGGGACAGCATGTACTTCCCACCACTCTAATATAAGTAAATTTTCGAAATTGGATGTACCATGAGCAATACTTTTGGATGAATTTCTCCACCTCGACGGATAACCTTTTGTGGGGGGCCTCCTGCAAAATCCTTACAATCTTCATTCCAAATGCATCATTGAATATTTTGAAGGGTTTGTTGTTGCGAAGATGCAATTGTGGATAGCATTCGTGTTACAAGTATTGTTATGTTCCCGTTCTGACTTGACCCAAATATCTCAGTCCTAGATATCTGAACATCCTGGCTATCATATAAAACAAGTATGATCCTATGTAAAATACCTTTGAATCTTTTAGCATCCTCAATTTTAAGTTTTCGCTGATGATTATGGCCCAATCAAACGTTACCTCTCCACTTGCAATTTTCTCCATAAAGTAAAACATCCATGGCTCGAAAACTCCCCCTTGAGGAATTCCCATCAGCTTGCCTAGCATAACGATGAGGTCACCAAGGTCCTCTTGAAAATTGGACTTGGTTAACTTTGGCAATTTTGCACTACGTTTCCTTCCTTCCTTCAACCATTCTCCGTTTATAATAGCAGAACAACTGTCTGATTTACTATCAAAATATCTCAAGGCCTCATGCTTGGTAGCATAAAGACCTACTTTATGGTGTGGAATGTCAAATGCCTCTTCAATTGCTCTCTCTGTGAGGGGAACCGATACCTTCTTATCTTTGTGCCATATTTAACTGATTTTGTTACTGGGTCATAGTGCTTGGCACACTCCATTGGTAATTCAAGACATTGCATTGTGGGTGGGAAAGCTGCAGCATGTACTATCCCATTCCTTGTCATCCTTTTTGCCAACTTGGAAGGATTGCCTCTCATTATACGGTCTCGGACTTGTATCTTATTCACTGGCCCCAATTTTGTGTCTCCAATTTGCTACCATTTTGAAGAGAAACTTGATTCTGGTATCATTTCTTTGGTATCCATCTTTGACTGGGCCTGCCTATCTTTCCTTACATTTCCAGTCGTAGGTTCTGCCATCCTTCACCTACAAGACAATAATTTTACTGTCTTTAGATCAGATTGAATTTTGAAGTCAAAATAATGGTGAAAAATGAAATCTGGAACTTATTCAAATCATTAAAATGACTCCAAATCTAATATCTTCACCAAAGTTTACTCACTGCTTGCTGCCACTAAATTTCTGGGTTCTACTCCCTGAGTTTTTGCAAAGAAATATCTGAGCTTTACCCAAAAGAACCTAAGTTTCACGACTCCCAAGAAGTCTGATTTTACTCCCAGCTTAGTGGAGTTATGATGATTCTATGAACAATGCCAAGAATTTCCCAAAATTCGCCCTTTAATTGATGAAAATTGTTGCTAGTAGAGGTCTGCTTTTCTTTTAATCACTGAGCACCTGGTTTGTTTGAATTTTGATGCTTGAACGGAGAGTTTTGACCTCTCATATATGGATCTCACCGCCTTCAGGCCCAGAATGATCATCACATTGACAGAGAGGATCAGATTTGCAGGTTATGCACCCTGGCTGAGATTGAGACCAAGACACACTTTATCTTTCATTGCCCTACTTACTATGAGATCATAGGGAGATTCTACTGCCTATTCAGAGGGTGCAGTTCCCTGACTACTTACTTTAGCTACACAGATCAGAAATGCCTCACACTTTATCTCCGTGAGACTGCCCAGCTCCGGGAGCATACTCTACAACTTCTTTTCCCACAGAGACAGATATCCGATCAGCTCATTACGGCCTTCTTCTTGCCCTCATCTCCGTTATGGGGATTGAAGCGGCCTCATGAATTCTCCACTACCAGTCACTCCAGATCGGTGAGACCCCGGAGCACCTCTACCCGTGAGTCGTCGCTGTGAACTGTTGGAGATGCTCCAACAGTTCACAACGACGACTCACCTGGACCGTTATCCTTCTATTTTGGATTTCTTTTCAGCTGAAAAGGACCGTTAGTTCTTTCTGTGTGCTTTCTCCTTTCACTTCATGTTTCTTGCTCTCTTTTGTATTTCTTGTTCTTGCTTTCTTTCCCGGCCATTGTTTTGTGGTCTATTGGTTTGCTGCTCCTTTTGGTGTACATTTCCTGTCCCCTAGACCCTTGTTGGTCTCTTGTTGGACATTAATAAATTTATCTTATCTTATCTTATCTTATATAGGTGTCCAGAGCCCAAGAGGTGCCTTCTCATGTCTGGCCGACCTGCCTTAGGTAGCCAATAAGAACATTTTATTAAAAAAAAAGACGTTTTTTACACCCCGATGCAGGCTGACCTGGTTTTGAGTTTCAAAGTTATTTCATTTTAGCGCAATTTAATTATTTTGATTGGGCAAATTTCTTTTGTTTTGCAAAAGATGAAGTTGATTTTTTGTTTTCTTGAATGGGAATGGGAAGAGGTCGGAATCCGACCTTGTCCCAATCCCATTGGAATGAGGGAAGGTCGGAATCCGACCTTCTCTCAATCCCTTCAAACTTTTATTTCAAATTTCCATTTTTTTGCACCTTATGAACAAGGAGCTATTTTCTCCAACATGGTAACCTTCAAATTTGCGAGTGCAGATGTAAATGAGATCAAATCAGACCACGAAGAAGGGGAGAAACATAATTGTTTTGTCTTTGAAAACAAGCTCCAATCATTGAGCATGATGCCCAGGCAGTCTGATATTTATCTAAAACAAAGGGGCAAAATCTTGATGTTTTGAATGTGGGAATGAGAGAGGGTCGGAATCCGACCTGCTCTCAACCTCACTTGAATGAGGGAAGGTTGGATTCTGACCTGCTCTCAATCCCTTAACATAATTTTGCAGCGATTTTCCCTCTTTAGATTGTCCAATGTCGTGCCTCTTTATGCCCAGATTTGTTCCATTTGTTGCTTAATTTTGTTTTTAGATTATGCTTGGCTCTTTCAATGAACTCTGATTTTGTAAAGTTAAGTCTGATTCTATCCAAGGGAGGTTGACTTTCACCCTCAAATTCGTTCATTTTCAGCTCATGAAGGGAAACGCTCACCTAAGTGAGATGGTGTAACTTCTGATTGTCCACTGTAATGGGAACAAGACAAGGTCGGAATCCGACCTTGTCTTAATCCCATGGGAATGAGGAGAGGTCAAATTCCGACCTGATCTCAATCCCAAGCAATTTCCTCAAGGAATGACTTTTCCTTAGTTTAGTTTCAACTTTAATTTTCTCCTTAGTATCCTTGATTTTGTACCCTCATTATGATCGCTCATAGACTGATTTTGCCACTGTTTGGAAGGTTACTCGAAGTGTGGGTCTGATCCATATGCATTTTGAGGGATTTGACCTCCCTTTTGCTCACTGGAAATTTGACCTTACTAAAAAAGAAATCAGATTTACACTTTTTTTTCAGTGTGAAGTCAATTGAGATCAAGGGAAAAATCGAAGTGGGAGGGTGAAACTTAAGGTTAAGGTACAAATGGAATGAGAGCAGGTCGGAATCCGACCTGCTCTCAATCCAACTGGAATGAGGGAAGGCCGGATTCCAACCTTCTCTCAATCCCATGCAAAATTTTTACTCCAATCACTCCATTCACTTTTTGTTTTGCACAATCAGCCCATCACTTTGTTAATGCATCACTTCGATAACCTCTTCAAAAAACTCCATGTTTGCTACTTGTGATTGCACCAAACTAATCTTCTTATTCCCCCACTTAGCCTTGTTCATCAATCCACAAACTCAGCCCAGATCTTGACATAAGTGGTGATGCATGAGCATCCTGGGGTAGTTGGCAATCCTACTCAACCAAAAATATGTTTGCTTTTGTTCTTTAGCTTGTTTGCAAACTGCTTGGTGAAGTGCTTTGTTACTCTTTTGCTCGGGTATGCTTGTTTCGAGTTGGTTTTTGCTGCTCGGGTATGCTTGTCCCGAGTTGGTTTTATGTTGCTCGGGTATGCTTGTTCCGAGTTGGTTTCGGTTGCTCGGGTATGCTTGTTCCTAGTTGGTTTCTGTTGCTCGGGTATGTGTGTCCCGAGTTGGTTTTCTATTGCTCGGGTATGCTTGTTCTGAGTTGTTTTCTGTTGCTCGGTGATCTCTGTTCCCGAGTTGTTGTTGTTGCTCAGTTTTGCTCTTCCCGAGTTGTTTATCCTGATCTGGCCGACTTCTACATTTAATTTCCGTGGTGTAATTAATGTGGGGTCTCTCATTGGATTGTGTGTGGACCTAAATCTGTGTTGGTGCATTCTCCTATGTATTTTGTTATTAATTGCAGTCGACTGGTGCATTTAATATCTGTTCATTGTAGAGTGTATGGCTGACTTGGTCATTTAATTGTTATTTACAGACCGACTTGTGGCAAGTGTGTATAAAAGAGAGTCTAGGTTGATGTTTAGAAGACAGTGAGATAGAGGAAAAAGAGGATGTGAAGATAGATAGATGATAACAGAGTAAGCTAATAAGCTGAATGATTGTAAGTTGTTGCAGATAGTTGTAAGTGGGTAGACAGAGATTGTAGATTGCTTGGTGGCTTGCGAGCACAATTTCAGATCTGGTTTCTACCAGTTAGCTATAGGGTAGATGGATAAGGTTGGATTGTGCGAGATCTTGTTGAATCTGTTGATGTAATTGGCCCTAACCGGGACGGCCTTACAGCCCGGCATGTTACATGTAATTGGGATTCTGAGATAATATAAGTTGATATTGATATATCTTGTGTTGTGTTTGGTTTCCGTTGTTGTTCTTGTTGTTGGCTGCAAGTTTGGACAGTCCTTTATTGGATCCTTCGACCTTGGACTGCACCAAGTGGTATCAGAGCTACTGGTTCGTTTCTTGTGGAGCTTAGGGTTTTCGAAGATCTGGAGATATACCTCCGAGAAGATTGGACCCTAGGGCGATTGCAGATCTTTCTGAGGAGGTGGAAGCGAGGATATCAGAATGATTCAGATCTGAGATGGCGGTGATGTAGAATGAAATCATAGAAGGGATTAGAAATGTCGGATTGCATAGAGGTTCTAGAACGAATGATGGTTATGAGGAAGCTGCTGAAGATTTTGAAGTTGCTGGATCTAGTGGAGATAATAGAGCCAATCGGATAGAGAGGTTTGGAGGAGACAAATATGATCGGTTTCAGAGATCTGGAGCTCGGTGGAGTACAAACTATTGAATGGAGGTTTCTAATTTTTTAGGTACATTGAGACCCGAGGATCTGATTGCTTGGATCGGTGAGGTAGAAGACTACTTTGAGCTGGAAGGCATTGAAGATCCACTTAGAGTAAGGTTGGCATAGACTAAGTTGAAGGGACATGCTGCTTTATGGTGGAAAGAGTTGCAGAGAGACTGAGAAGAAGAAGGTGAGATGAAGATCAATCGATGGAGGTTGATGGTGGCAAAGCTGAAGGCTAAGTTCATTCCTGCCGACTATGAACTTGAGTTGTTTAAGAAATTGCAGAATCTGAAACAAAAGGAGATGACTTTGGAAGATTATACTGAGGAGTTCTACAAGTTGACTATTTGGTCTGGGCTAGAGAACTTTCTAAGCAAAAGGTGGCGAGGTATGTTAATGATCTGAAATTCAATATCTAGGATGAAATTGGTGTGTTGAAGATTGACTCGGTAGAAGATGCTTATCAGTATGCATTGAAGGTAGAAGATAAGTTGAAGATAAGACATTTTGGTAATTCCCGAGGGAAAGAGAAGCAAGAACAGTCGGTGAAGGATAAACCAAAAGTTGAAGATGAATCGAAACCTATTGAACCGGGGAGAAGAACAGGTAGAGGTGTATTCAGAGGTACTTGTTATAACTGTGGAGAAGGATATCGGTCATTTGAATGTCCCTGTGCAAATAAGAAGGTTGGTAGTCAACGAAATGTTGTGGTGAATGAGGTTGTTGAGAATGAACCTGAGGTAGAGGGTATGAATCTTTTGCCTAGGAAAACTTTGCTACCCTCGAAGCAAGCTGATTCTTGTAAGAGGAAGAATTTGTTCAGAACAGTGTGCAAGTCTGGTGGTAAATGTTGTAAGGCGATTGTTGATGGAGGGAGTATTGACAACCTAGTTGCTAAGGAGATGGTTTAGAAACTTGGTTTGAAAAGGTTGAGGCATCCTTGTCCTTATAGGATAAGTTGGTTACAAGTTGGTCATGCAGTAGAAGTGAAAGAGCAGTCCATGGTGAGTTTTCACATTGGTACCTATAGAGATGAAGTATTATGTGACATTGTGGAGATGAGTTCTTGTCATGTTTTACTCGGTAGACCTTGGCAGTATGATAGTGAGGCTATTCATGACTGTAAAAGAAATTCCTTTACTATACTGAAGGATGGGTAGAAGTCTATTTTGATTCCTTTGAAGGATGCAGAGCTCGATAAGAGAAACTTGAGCATTGGTAGTAGATCTGAAATGGTTGCAGATATTGGTGGACATGAGCGTTCAGAGATATGAAGATAAATCAGCAAGTACTAGTGGTAAAGGGAAGCAGAAGAAGAACCGAGGGAAGAGTGTGTCGGTTGAGGACTTGGAAGACATATATATCAAGAACCAGTTTGGGATCGATGTGCTGAATCCCAAAAGGTGTTCCTCCAGTTGCTGAGAACATTTTTTCGCACCTGGGGTGTCTGATGCAAGAGCATCCTGGGGTAGTTGGCAATCCTGCTCAACCAAAAATATGTTTGTTTTTGTTCTTTAGCTTGTTTGGAGACTGCTCGGTGAAGTGCTTTGTTACTCTGTTGCTCGGGTATGCTTGTTTTGAGTTGGTTTCTGTTGCTCGGGTATGCTTGTCCCGAGTTGGTTTTCTGTTGCTCGGGTATGCTTGTTCCGAGTTGGTTTTTGTTGCTCGAGTATGCTTGTTTTGAGTTGGTTTTCTGTTGCTCGGGTATGCTTGTTCTGAGTTGGTTTTCTGTTGCACGGGTATGCTTGTCCCAAGTTGGTTTTCTGTTGCTCGGGTATGCTTGTCCCGAGTTGGTTTTCAATTGCTTGGGTATGCTTGTTCTGAGTTGTTTTTTGTTGCTCGGTGATCTCTGTTCCCGAATTGTTGTTGTTGCTCGGTTTTGCTCTTCCTGAATTGTTTATCCTGATCTGGCCGACTTCGACATTTAATTTCCATGGCATAATTAATGTGGGGTCTCTCATTGGATCGTTTGTGGACCTAAATTTGTGTTGGTGCATTCTCCTATGTATTTTGTTATTAATTGCAGCTGATTGGTGCATTTAATATCTGTTCATTGTAGAGTGTATGGCCGACTTGGTCATTTAATTGTTATTTAGAAGATAGACAGAGAGTCTAGGTTGATGTTTAGAAGACAGAAAGACAGAGGAAAAAGAGGATGTGAAGATAGATAGATGATAGCAGAGTAAGCTAATAAGCTGAATGATTGTAAGTTGTTGCACCATGTATAAGAGCTCCCAATGACAATCTCTTAGTCCGCAGACTATATTGTGTGTGCTCCATACATTCCCCGTTACTAAGCCAAATAATCAAATCTGAGACTATACATGAGACGGCGAATTTCAAGCGAATGTGAACTGAATCGGACTTCTGACAGAATCGACTTTTGAATTTGGGTTGTGCTGATTGAATGTGGTAAAGTAGAAAATAATAAACTCAACCTGCCAAATGAGCTCTCTCTCCCCCTTTTATAAGCTTTTTAGTGAACTTCCCAGAAACTCCCATTTAAATTCACTTTATTAATTTGGTAAGGCTTTTAGCTCCAAAAATGATTTAATTTAAACATTTTCGGTACTTTAAGTCATATTCAAGCATCTCAACATTTAAAAATTTATTTTCTTTTTCCAACGAGCTATAAAACTGAGGTGCAGAATAAATTATTTCGATTAAAATGGTAACCTTATTGTATTTAATTATATATAGCTTAATAATACACCCAGTTACCGACAATGGTCAAAATACATCAGAATTGAAATCTCACTGTGTAGGAGTGATCCTGATGATGAAAGATGATAAACTGACCCAACTAGGTGACTTACTAAATAGATGCTTGCTCCAAGAATCTTGGAACCCAAACTGAAAGCTAGAAAAAACATTTGAAAGCATCATATGACTCCTCTAAACCATATGAGCTCACTGGTAACATCATATTTGCAGCATATTTCCTATTATATTCTTCTTGTGCAGGTCATTTCATAACAAGTGGTATCAAAGACAATATGGATATCTACCGACATCAGATCAGACTCGTGAACATCAAAGTTCTTTGAAATAAGTTAATATTTCATTCTAGAGCACTATAACATCCTCTTATTACTTTGCTCAAAGTTTTGATCGGTACTTAACATGCCGATTCATTCAAGTTGATATGGTTAATATAATCATGATGGAATAATTGAATGAATAAAGTTTACTACAGAAAGGAATGCAACTGGAATCAATAGACAGCCAAAAATTGTCAAGATCACTTTAAGAAATCACCAAATATATAGCTTTCAAATGTGATCCATACATTGCCGAATCATAAATTCTTCCACAATACCAATTGAAAGCAAAAGTCATATACTGGAAAAGTCACAAGGTATAAACTGACACGTAAAATATTAACATGGCGACTTTACATCTTTTGGTTAGCTAGATGAGACAACATTGGATATCCACCAAAATCAGTTTGCCAATTTGTTTATAGAAACAATGGACCGGGAGGAAGATTAAGAGTCACAACCTACAATTCCACATTAGATGTCCTTTTTGGGATTCGAACTTGGGTCTCCACAATGAGAACTCAAATCCTGGTTGACTTTTGAAAAGAGGAGTGGTTGAAAATGAACACTTTCCAGGACAACTTGGAAAGACAGAGTGAGACTCAACCTGGGACTGGGACAAACCTTGATAATACATTGGCAAACTGACTAAATTCATTATGCAGGTCACCTAACTTGGGCTTGGGAGAGTTGGCTCTGCACATTTTCCTCAATACATGATTTGAAATTGTAGATTTTACTTGGTCACTTACTGAGTTCTAGGAATTTAACCTTAAACTGGAGATCACTCTGCTGGTTGCATTGCTTGTGCTTTATTTGTCCGATGAAGCTCAACCTCTTGGATACCCTGGTTGACTTTTGAAAAGAGGGGTGGGTAAAAATGAACTAGTTCAGGGACCAATTGGAAAGACATAATAAGACTCAACTGGGACTGGGACAAACCTTGGCAATGCATTAGCAAACTGAGTAAATTCTTGACACAGGTCACCTAACATGAACTTGTTAGAGTTGGCTCTGCCCACTTTCCTTAATATGTGAGTTAAATTTGGAGATTTTACTTGGTCATTCACCGATTATTAGGAATTTAACCTTAAACTGGTGAATATTCTGCAGGTTCTATTGCTTATGCTTTATTTGTCCACAAGTAAGGTAGTATGGTACATTGAACTTACCAGTGCTAGCCCTGACAAAGCTACAAGGCAAAAAAGTTGTATGCTGCCATCGGATGGTTCACTATAAACATCAAATATATGATGTGTTTGCTTTGGGAATGCTATGACATGATTAGTAGTTCCCCATCATATGCATATGTCATGCTTGTCACCCCTTTTATATTTCAGGTTTGATTGAATAGTCATGCAGCAGTAATTGAACTAGCAAATAATTAATATAGCACCTGTCTCTGTGCACATGTGCCGAACATCCTGTATGATTGTATCAGTATCTGTTTCTCTTGGAGAGATCCTAACATAAATTGTAAAGGGAACAATGGAAAAAATAAATGACAAGAGTGGGTGCAGTTGCAAACAGGTACAGTTGAATTTATCCAATCATACACTGGATTATTATGTGTACAGTCCTAAATGGATTTACTAGGGTTTATATTTGAATATGAACTTAAATATCAGTTGCAGAATGGTAAAATTAGATAAGAGTAATGCAAAATGTTAATACTGGCTGGGATGATCTGTAGCTGGTTGAGGCTCTTAAAAGAGTGCCGTGGGATCCCCCTTGTGATATTGAAAATTGTTTAAAATTGTATCACAGTCGTCTCGAATGTCAATATGACAACAGAATGATAGGTAGAGGTATATCAGAAATTTTCTAATTGTCATGTCCCCTTTTCTACAGTAGTGCATAATATGCCTGATTCGCCTATCTAGCCATCCGGATAGTCTAATGGCCGCTTTTCAGAGGATGCCAGTCAGTCACATGGTTACTTGGGCATTGATTTAATATCCGAGTTCAGTCTCTATAGTTGGGGTGCTTAATTTCATAAAGTAATTATAAAGTCACTTTAATATTATAACTTTAAGTTACTTTATTTTTATAAAGTGACTTAAGTGACTTAAAGACGAAAGTGCTTTTTTATCCCACTTTGCCTAGTTGGTGTAATGGCTCTCATTTCGAGGTTATAAAGGTAGGAGATCTTCCTTGGGAAAAGTACAATGAGAATTTATAAATTAAAAGATTTTATATCTGGTTGTTTGAATGTGACTGATTTCTTGAGGACGTAGCCCCTTAAGGATTTTGGAGAAAGTGGACATAGCCCCAACATTCTCAGTTTGGGTGGAATCATACAGATTTCATATTTGAATTAATTGGCTGCACAGAGAACAACATATTGGTTGTGTGGAATATCCAGACTTAACGAGCTAGTAAGTATCACAGTTTGAAGTCAAGTTTCTTGTAGTTGTATTAGTGGGTTCATACTTATTCAGAAGTCTAAGCCACAGTCAGCATAGCATCAGTAACCCATCGATGCTCAGTCCCTACCCGTGATAATACCCAGCCGCAAGTCGATATTACTCCTCATAGTAGGACACGCCACCTCTTCCAGAATTCGTGTTGCAGAAGTGGGAGTTGAACGTGGGAATTACAGTCACCATATTATCTGGTGACGTGAGGTAGCTGGGAGCATTAGTCTGGTGATACATCAACCTGGGTAGGCTCAGCCGTGGACGTGGATGTCTGGAGCTCACGCATTAAACCCGACTTGTGACAGCGTGGAGAAACCACTATCGGGCCTGATCTTATGGTAGTGGCCGATATGAGTGCTTGGCTGGTGGACTAGACACCGTATAGTGAAGGAGTGGATACAACGGGGTTATCTGCAGTATCCTCCATTAGCAGCCCCGTCCTCAGAGATTTTGCAGCCACAGTAGTCAGTGGCGTCTTGCAGCAGACCAGCCACAACACTTTCCAATAGCCATACCGCGCCATAGGGGCATTACAACCCACCCTATTAATTGGAATCTTCTTTAGCAGGTGCAATAACTTGGTTTCTTCATTTCTTTAAATATATGTAATTGATACGATTTGGAATGTATGAATTTGGAGTAGTGGTATGGTAGTATGGTTACATTTTGTTGTGACTTCTAAATATCAAATCTATATCAGACTATTGATTTACATATCTGCAAATGTTACTTTATTGCTCAAAGTCTTTTACATCTAGTCCTGCATAGAAACAATATTGTTTGGTGTTCATCATTACACTCTTGTGAGGAAACTGAATATATACATATATATACACAGAAAGGAACATACATTTTCCTCATACTTTCCAGACAAATATTGGTAAGAAGTCACATAGGAATATTACAGTGGTATCAGAGCTACTGATGTTGCCATCCTAGTGGGATCTTCATTTTCAGTTTTCAGTTATGACAGCAGTAGCCATGCTAGCCAGGTATGTATAGCAGGCACAAGATACCCGGTTTTTGTCATAACAAGGAGGAACAGGAACAAACAGATTCTTCATTACAGGTGGACATTGAGTCCAGTCATCCAGATAGCGAGGAGTTTGTTTTAGAGCAGACTATTCTAGGTGGGAACATGGCTGATGAGGTAGATAGAGAAGCCAGGGAGACAATGAGGCAGATTCGTGTTGGGCAGGATAATATTGCTGGTGTGTTACAACAACTTACAGGGGTTATCCAGCAGTTGTCAGTTACAGCCAAGAGGCCCCCTAGTCAACACAGCGGTGGTAGCAGTAGAGCAAGATCTCCTAGAGCTACTAGAGCTCCCACACGTACCACAGACAGACCCCTCATGCCTACATTTACAGAGAATGTTGCAGAGGAGGAGGTGGCACAACTAGTTCTTCCAGAGAATGTTATGACAATGCACGACGAGTTGGACATGTTACCCGTCCATGTCAAAGCTGATTTGACCTTTGTTCAGTAAATGGCCCAAAAGAGAGAGTTTGGCAGGGCCTAGCCAAATAGGAGACCCAGGTGTCCGAACCGGGATTTGAAACATGCCATGAACAAATTGACTCTTCCTACGTTCGATGGCAGCGGCATAACATCTGCTAGAGCTTGGATCCACAAGCTCGATACATTCTTGACCCTCAAACCTATGACAGAGACTGAGTCAATTAAATTTGCCATTGTGCTTCTAGAGGGGACTGCGTATGATTGGTGGCATCATGGCCTTGTCACCTAGGATCATGGACTGATTGCTTCCTATGAGATCTTCAGCACGAGATTGATCGCTTGTTTTGACAGGAAGGACATAGAGGTCTGCTATATGAAGTTGGCTCAGCTTAAGCAGAGTGGGTCTTTGGAGCATTACATCGATGACTTTTAGAGGATCTCCATCATGGTTCCAGACATGACAGAGAAGAGGAAGGTAATGTTATTCATTGAGGGCCTTTATGATAAATACAGAGGGCTGGTTACAGTTCTCAAACCAGACACCCTGGATGATGCTATTAAGTTAGCTTAGGATTTAGATTCACCATCCTCCATTTTACAGCCACCTAAGAAACCCTTCAAGGGGTCTTCTTCATTTCAGAAGGGGAAAATTCAGAATAAGAGTGCACCTCCCAGGCTGGAATTTGAGATGAGAAGTGAATTGAGGAGGTGGAAGCTGTGTTTCACTTGCAGGGAGCCTTGGACTCCAGATCACAGGTGCCTTGGAAAAGGCAAACTGCATTACATTGAGGTATGAGCAGGGTGATGAGTATGAGCAGGGTGAGGGCAGTGATGAGGAGGACAGCGAAGAGGAGGCTCAGGTTGAGCCAACATCGAAGGGAAAGAAAAAGAAAACACCCCACGAGCAGCCCCCAGCTACTTTAGTATCCCTCTCTGGGATTCCCACATGTCACCCCTTTCGTTTGAAAGGAGTAGTTAGAGGTCAGAGGATTGTTTGCCTCTTAGATACAGGTGCTACGCACAATTTCATCAACATAGGTATGGTCTCCAAGAGACGGCTACAGGTGGATGATATTCCAGAATTTGAGGTCAAGGTGGCAGGAGGGGACTTCTTGAGTTGCACAAGGAAGATCTCGGGTCTTCCAATACACTTTGGTGATTACTTGCTAGAGGCAGATTTCTATGTTATTGACTTGGATAGTCTTGATGCGATATTGGGTATGCAGTGGCTACAGACCCTAGGCAGGTACACCATTGACCACACGCTTAAACACTTAGAGTTTATACGGGGTGGTCAGCAGGTGGTTCTTAAGGCCATGCCAGATGGCGGGCCTAGATTAGTGTCTACTCACAGGATGGAGGCCATCATGAGACACAGTGACATGGAGTGGGTAGCCCAGTGCTTCGTATCCACGAAACCCACACCAGATTCAAGGCAGCAGGTTCACCTTGATATTTAGCAGGTGCTTGATAAGCACAAGTGGGTCTTTGAGTATATACCACCAGGCATACCTCCAGATAGAGGGTTCGAGCACATCATTGAGATGGAGGAAGGCGCTAAGCCCGTAATTACTACTCCTTATTGTCATCCTAGGCACTACAAGGAAGAGATAGAGAAGACGATAAAGGAACTCTTGGACATGGGACGCATCAGACCTAGCTTTAGTCCCTTTGCTTCTTCAGTGGTATTGGTGAAGAAGAAAGATGGTACTCTCCGCATGTGTATTGATTACCGTGCTCTGAATAAGAGAACCATTAAGAACAGGTATCCTATTCCCGGAATCGATGAGCTGCTAGATGAGTTACACGGGGCAGTCTACTTCTCGAAGATAGATCTTCGATCAGGGTACCACCAGATTCGTGTCCGAGAGGAGGATGTGCATAAGACAGCTTTACACTGCCATTACGGACACTACGAGTTTCTAGTGATGCCATTTGGGCTCACTAACGCTCCGGCTACATTCCAGTCTTGCATGAATCATATCTTCAAAAAACAGCTGCGCAAGAGTGTATTAGTATTCTTTGATGACATATTGGTCTTCAGCAAGACATGGGAGGAGCATTTGAGACACTTGGACGAGATTCTGAGTATCATGGAGAATCAGTCTCTATTTGCTAAAGAATCCAAGTGTGAGTTTGGTTTGACTGAGATCCTCTACCTAGGACATGTGAGAGGAGTAGATGGAGTCAAGGTCCATCAGGAGAAAAGACAGGCGATCCTAGATTGGCCGCCACCACCGAATGTTTCAGAGTTGACAGGATTCCTTGGTTTATGCTCTTAATACAGGAGGTTCGTAAAGGGGTTTTCTCAAGTAGCTAGACCCCTCACCGATCTCACTCGGAAAGGGGCCTTCAGGTGGTTAGATGATATTGAGATAGTCTTCGGCAGATTCAAGACTATCATGAGTACATGCCCGGTTCTAGCACTACCGGATTTCTTTCGTCCTTTTATTCTGGAGTGTGATGCTTTAGGTACTGGGATAGGTGCAGTATTGATGCAAGACAGGCACCCCATAGCTTATGAGAGTAGGAAACTTAGGGACAATGAGAGGCTGTACTCTACATATGACAAAGAGATGCTGGCCATCATGCACGCATTAGCGAAATTCAGGCTATCTAGTGGGTGACAAGTTTACTGTCAAAACGGATCATAACAGCTTGAAATACTTCCTGGAACAAAAAGAACTCAACGAGAGACAACAAAAATGGGTCAGTAAGATACAGGCATATGACTTTGATATCGAGTATGTCAAAGGCAAGAATAACATTGTAGCTGATGCACTCTCTAGGAGACCTCTGATGCACTCTCTAGGAGACCTTCAGAGATAACTTGCTGTGTACTATCCGAGATTTCCGCAGATTGGAAATCTCACTTGTTGGTTGAGTATTCTAAGGATACTCAAGCATGTCAGATTTTGGATGGGCAGCTTCCAGATGACTGGTACAAGGTAATTGATGACATCATTCACTACAAGGACAAGATCTACTTAGTACTTGGTTCGAAGCTGAAGGCTTTGATTTTGAGGGCTGTGCATGACACTCCTACAAGAGGACATCTAGGGTTCTTTAAGACTTACAGGTATATCCGGGAGAGGTTCTCATGGAATGGCCTCAAGGACGATGTCCTCCAGCATGTTAGGGAGTGCCAGACTTGTCAGTAGAACAAGTCAGAGAACACTCATCCAGCGGGTTTACTGCAACCCCTTCCTATTCCGGCTCAGAAATGGGAGGGTATTTCTATGGACTTCATCATTGGGTTGCCAAAAGTGCAGGGTAAGGACAATATTTTTGTGGTAGTCGACAGACTCACCAAGTTCGCTCATTTCTTTGCCATTGCGGCAGATTGGACAACTTCACAGGTAGCAAAATTATTCTTTCGTGAGGTTTTCAGACTGCATGGTCTCCCTAAGACCATTGTGAGCGACAGGGACAACAAGTTCCTTAGCACCTTTTGGCAGGAACTTTTCAGGTTGGCAGACACGAAGTTGACTCCCAGTACCAGTTACCACCCACAGACAGATGGGCAGATAGAGATTGTGAATAAATGGGTGGAAGGCCACCTCAGAAACTATGTATCTAGGCAGCCGAGAGCATGGGTCCACTGGCTATACTTGGGGGAGTTCTGTTATAACTCCACTTATCATATGACCATAGGCATGTCGCCATTCAGGGCACTTTATGGCAGCGAGCCACTATCTTTCATATATTTGGCTTTACAGGACAGCAGGGCCCTGATAGCTAGTGATTGGTTATAGGATCACCAGGACATTCTCCGTTCTCTCAAGGAGAATATTTAGAGAGCACAAAATCAGCAGAAGATGTACGCTGATCGTCACAGGGTAGAGCGGAATTTTGAGACAGGGGACATGGTTTACCTCCGCCTACAGCCTTACCGGCAGAGCTCGCTGAAGAAGAGTGGATCAGAGAAGCTCAGGCCTAGATTTTATGACCCTTATTGCATCTCGAGGAGAGTTGGTGAGGTGGCCTATGAGTTGGAGCTTCCAGCAGATAGCAGGATTCACAATGTCTTCCATGTCTCTTGCCTCAAGAAGGCAATCAGATAGCAGGTAGTAGCTCTGGGTAGTTTACCTTCGTTGGATGAGGAGGGTAAACTGGCTTTGGTTCCAGCAGAGGTTATTGAGGTCGGGGAAAGAAACCTGCGGAACAGGGTTGTTTGGGAGTATTTGATCCGGTGGAAAGACTTATCGTATGAGGATGGCCCTTGGGAGGGTGAGTCTATCCTGCAACACCCAGCTTTGAGATTGCTTGAGGGCAAGCAATCCCGGGAAGGGAGGACTGTCATGTCCCCTTTTCTACAGTAGTGCATAATATGCCTGATTAGCCTATCTAGCCATCCGGATAATCTAATGGCCGCTTTTCCGAGAATGCCAGTCAGTCACATGGTTACTTGGGCATTGATTTAATATCTGAGTTCAGTCTCTATAGTTGTGTTACTAATTTCATAAAGTAATATTATAAAGTCACTTTAATATTATAACTTTAAGTTACTTTATTTTTATAAAGTGACTTAAGTGACTAAAAGACGAAAGTGCTTTTTATCCCACATTGCCTAGTTGGTGTAATGGCTCTCATTTCGAGGTTATAAAGGAAGGAGATCTTCCTTGGGAAAAGTACAATGAGAATTTATAAATTAAAAGATTTTATATCTGGTTGCTTGAATGTGACTGATTTCTTGAGGACATAGCCCCTTAAGGATTTTGGAGAAACTAGACGTAGCCCCAGCATTCTCAGTTTGGGTGGAATCATACAGAATTCATATTTGAATTAATTGGTTGCACAGAGAACAGCATATTGGTTGTGTCGAATATCAAGACGTAACGAGCTAGTAAGTATCACAGTTTGAAGTCAAGTTTCTTGCAGTTGGATCAGTGGGTTCATACTTATTCAGAATTCTAAGCCACAGTCAGCATAGCATCAGTAGCCCATCAATGCTCAGTCCCTACCCGTGATAATACCCAGCCGCAAGTCGATATTACTTCTCACAGCAGGACACGCCACCTCTTCCAGAATTCGTGTTGCAGAAGTGGGAGCTGAATGTGGGAATTACAGTCACCATATTATCTGGTGACGTGAGGTAGCTGGGAGCATTAGTCTGGTGATACGTCAACCTGGGCAGGCTCAGCCGTGGACGTGGACGTCTGGAGCTCACGCATTAAACCCGACTTGTGACAGCGTGGAGCAACCACTATCGGGCCTGGTCTTATGGTAGTGGCCGATATGAGTGCTTGGCTGGTGGACTAGACACCGTATAGTGAAGGAGTGGATACAATGGGGTTATCTGCAGTATCCTCCATTAGCAGCCCCGTCCTCAGAGACTTTGCGGCCACAGCAGTCAGTGGCGTCTTGCAGCAGACCAGCAGCAGCATTTTCCAATAGCCATACCGTGCCATAGGGGCATTACAGCCCACAGTATTAACTGGAATCTTCTTTAGCAGGTGCAATAACTTGGTTTCTTCATTTCTTTAAATATATGTAATTGATACGATTTGGAATGTATGAATTTGGAGTAGTGGTATGGTAGTATGGTTACATTTTGTTGTGACTTCTAAATATCAAATCTATATCAGACTATTGATTTACATATCTGCAAACGTTACTTTATTGCTTAAAGTCTTTTACATCTAGTCCTGCATAGAAACAATATTGTTTGGTGTTCATCATTACACTCTTGTGAGGAAACTGAATATATACATATATATACACAGAAAGGAACATACATTTTCATCATACTTTCCAGACAAATTTTGGTAAGAAGTCAGATAGGAATATTACACTAATCTACAATTTAGAAGGAAAACAGTATTGGGCTTGGGAAATTTTACTGTACATGTAAAAATAAAAAAAACTAAATAAGTTTAGTACAGTTGTGTTATTAATGTACGCATAGTTCTCTAAGAAATTTTATGCATGTCATTTGGTTCATGTGAACATTTTATCCAAATTTTGAAAGCATTTTGTGACAAATCACAAAGAAGTCATAATTTTACAGGGAAATTGCATTTCTGAATTGACAAGGCTCTATTATATCCAACTGAAGTAAAATGTTTTGCAGCCCCCAGTCATGTCTGTTGATGAATATGGAGCACTCTTACATGCAGGCCGTTGGGGTATACATGGTGTCTCTTTGCCTGGTAGAGTTACCTTTAACCCAGGAAATACAGGTTATGCAACATATGGTGCTCCACGGCCACAAATGGTAGGATTGTTGCTTCTCAAGCATGAAATTATTACAGCTTTTGTTTCTGTTTTTGCATCTCTATTGAGAAATTGAGGTAAATTCTTGTATGTTTCAGGGACAAGTCATTAGTGATGATGTGTGGAAGGCTGTAGAAAAGCTTTTGAATGAAGGTCCAGGGAAGCGCTTTGGAATGAAAGAGGATGCACCAGCACCTAGAATTGTTATGCGTGAACAGTTTTTATAAAATCGGCTATAAACTTTGTACCACTGTAATTTCTTTGGCTTCCGTCTTCTTGTCATTGCACATTCACTGCACATCCATCAAGTATTAACTTTGCTTTGCAATGATAAAGCCAATTCATTGTTCTCTTCATTACAGTAAAGAGAGAAGAGTTCACTTGATTCAGTTTTAAGGCATCCACAGGTAGAATTTTGTTTAGTGGTAGCTATTGAGGAATAGACTTTTAACATTAAAATTTCAGTATACCTTATTCTTTGCCATTTGTAGTTCGATGCAAAAGATATTCAATTTCCATCCCTTGTAAGGGATTTGATTATGCCTGTTTTAGGCAGCATTTTGCATAATAATATTTTTGGGAATTATGATGATCAAATTTTTAATAGCTTGTATATAATTACAAAGTGTTTCCCAGTCCTTTCGAAGTGCTGATTTCTCTGCAATCATTATTTCTCTTTAATAAAGGTTATTTCTAGTAGCCTGGACATGAATATTTTAACTAATTAGATATTGTGTTCTGCTGTTGCCAAATGTTTTGTATGGAAAATGAAATGAAGAACCCATGCAAACTTGGAAAATATTTCGCAGGATTAGGTTTTCCTAATCTTGGAAGGTCAAAAAGTATTATCTTATTTAGAGAAAACCAGAGTGAAATCTTTTAATAGTTAATGAGATATAGATCTGCCAAGTATCTAAATGAAAACAAGATTAATGAGGGTGACAAATTTGTTTTTGCCAACCTTACTCTATTTTAGAAGTCTGGAACCTGTAATTTAATTACAACAGACTTCAAGAATCAAAACAAGTAGACTTGTTATACCAAACTTCATCAATGGATGGATTATTTTCTTATGTTTACTGAATTTTATTTTGCATACCCTTGTTCCCTAGTCTAGGGTCTGATAAACAGAAGAGTTCCAACTGTAGAAGGTGCTTCTAAATCATAATTTTTTTTAGAGCCTTTCTACAATAGGTTAATAAGTTCCTGTGACATTTATTGTCTATCACTACTTCAAATTTCATTCAATGTTGATTGTTTGGAGTACTCAAATTTTATTTTACAATATATTTTATTGGGCGATTTCTTGTGGATATAGACATTTAACTTTAATGGTTATGAAAACTAATTAGAAATGATCCTTATATCAAGTCATGGAAATGATTGTGCTTTTGTCATTGTGCTTTTCTCATCGTTAAGAGATGTGGAGCATTGGAAATAGGCTTGGATCTTGTGAAGAGTAGACTATTTTGCTTGCTCTATAGGTTGCCTCCTCCATGTTTACTCCCTATGGTGAGTGCTTTAACTTCCAGAGTCAACAAGAATATAACAATGAACATATCCAATATGATAATTCAAGAATAACACATCAATATGGCAGAAAGATATAGCTTTATTACAAGCTTGTAATGTGTACAACCATGTCTCAACTCTCGATACAAGCCAAAAAAATATAGCACTCGTGGTTGGTTGAGAGTGCTAATTGCTGACAACTACTTGAGAACTATAACTCATTATATTGCCATTTATTGAACAAAACATTATTTATTCTTATCGGCAAAATTGTTGCTAACATCAACCCTCTAAAAAACGAAGTCGTCTCTCAGACGATGAAACAAAATGGTGATGATGAATTACAACATTTTTTTAATTTGAGAAGCAGGATGAGAGGACATCCCTAGAGTGGTTGAGGATGTCGGCCTGAGTACACTACTAGCAAAGTCGTAGATCTCGCTCTACTACCTTCATCAAGTCCTTAGTACTCTTGAGCTCTCTAATCACTACTGCCAAACATGTCTCAATCTCTCTAAACTGTACCTCTGTCCCTACTTTGATGACCTTCTCTTGCTCAAACTACTCCTCCAAGGCCACTTTTTGCTCCCTCTCGGCAATGGCTAGTCTCTGTTGCTACACCAACTCCTCTTGAGCAGTTGTTGCCTACTTTGCAACCCCTCAGGTAACTAAAGTCATGCCATCCAACTCTATACAAAAATTTTGTACGGTTCTAATGGCATCCCTTGGGTTGGGCTTCAAACCTGAACATGGCTCCTCTTGTTGGATTTACTGGTCACCATCTTGGTCTCCGCAAGTTGTGTACTTTCCTCAATTTCTATAACCACTTTCTCCTTTGCTGATGGTTCAAGAGGTCCTCGTTCCTTCTTGTTGTGCTCCCTTGCTTGCTCAGTATGCAACTCCATCTTTGTATGATCTAGCTTTCCTCCTTGTTGTAACTCGTTTACTAGTTTAGTGCTTTCATTGTGCTTGCTGATGGAGGTGGTGCGCTTGGTGCCCTATCAATCTTACTCGACCAATTGTCGAGGGAAACATCTACCTCTTGCGACTCCTTAGCTAGCATAGTAGATGTACATGTGGTACTTTTTGGTATGGTGCTTCCAACAACTAGTACGTTGCTCCTAATTGGTATTGCAACTGATATGGTGCTGACAACTATTGTAGGGAGAGGCTTTGTTTTCCATGTGCTAGGCACAAGGGTGGCTTTCTATACCTTTTTAGGCGTTGCAATCTATATAACCATGCGTGACGAGAGAAAATGTGTTTTTCGTAGTCTGGTTGATGCAAAGCTAATGTTACGACCCATTGAACCCTTGGTGTTGTACCAACCTTAAGGGCTGGCAGCAATGTCCTTGGCGGGGTCAAGGGGTAGCGCTCCTTGCAAGGGTCGAGGGGCAATGCCCCTGTTGCCAAGACCAAATTAACATCTTTGGAACCACACAATTCCGTGGCATGCAATATTTTCTTGATTTTTGAAGATGTCAAAAACATTGCTCATAAAGCCTAAAAATAGAGAATTCGTAGTGTTCACCAACATATGATGTCAAAATTCTAATTAGATTGTACTCTCCACTTCAAAATTGATCATCATACTAGAAGTTGTCATAAGGAACTTGCATAACATTGTGGTACAAATGCTACCACCTGCTGTTGACGTACACAATAAATGAGAAGCCATATAGCCATATGATGCAACTGAGACAATGTATGAACTGCGTTTGAAGATTTATGAAATGCCACGAACCACATACACATACCCGTATATTGGCAAATGACTAGCAAACAACATGCATCATATGTTGTATGATATTCCATGAACCAAGTGCTTGTACAATGTGGAGGGATTTATGCCTCACAAGTATAGTTTGAAGTGATCTTTCACAAAGTTGTCATACGGTCCCAAAGATCAAATGTTGTTGTACAAGGTGTAGTTTATGTCATACGATATGATTTTTTTTTAAAGGCTAGTGTATAATGATGTCGTATAGCATAATGAGGATGCATGACTGTGGAGAGTCTTACAGAAAGATATTCAGGCTATACGAGATGAACACAAAGGTGTTGTTTGGAACTACTTTGCTGTACGAGAGGTTGTTGCATGGTGGGGTACACATTCTGTCGTTTAGTGTGGAATGAATCTGAAAGGTGTTGTATAGTATGTAATGAATCCAGAAGATGTACAATATGGAATGTATCTAAATGATGTTGTACGATCTGAGACTTAGGAGGTCACGTATGGGAGGTGGATGCTTATATTGTCATACGAGATGCCATGACCGTACGTTGCTTAGTCTGGGAGTAAGTCACACGTTGAGTCCCAAAGTAAGTCATATGTTGAGCATTGGAGGTAGTTATACAATATTGAAACTAGTT
>MU227782.1:320649-337826 GCA_018584345.1 Thuja plicata | reverse complement strand
CCTTGCTCTTCATAGAGAGTTGTGGCTTGCAAAAAAAATTAAAATGGTGAAAATATCTCATAGTCCTCATTGGAATAATCCATTCAGGAAACTCATCTCATCCTTTGAGAAATTTCCAAGTTCTAGCACCCAGGCGTCATTGGGTTCCATTACTTTTCCTTCCTTTATCCCAAAGTCTCCGCTCTTGGACTCCGAGTATGATGCCAACTCCTGGCTGATAACCTGGTTTTGTAGATCTATGACATTTTCTTTCGTCACTCTCTATGGAGGTGCAGGTGTGATTGGTGCCCTATCAAACTTACCAAGCCAATTGTGAAGGGAAGCATCTACCACCTGTGGTTCCTTGGTTGTGGAGGTGTAACTGTGGTATTTTCTAGTATGAAACTCTCAATTGGTATGGTGCTTCCGAATACTTGTATGGTAGTCCCAACTGGTATTGAAACTAAAATGGTGATAACTGTGGTATGTCGAGGCTTTGTTTGCCATGTGCTAGCCATAGGGGTGGCCTTCAATAGCCCTTCAGGTGTTGCAATCAGTAGAACTGTACTCTATGAGAGAAAATGTGCCATTCGAGATTAGTTTGGCTAGTGCAAAGGTAATGTTGTGACCTACTGAACCCCTCAGTGTTGTACCAACCTTCGGGTCTTGCATTAATTTATACTATTCGTGGAATGCTTTTTTAAGGTCATCCCAAGTCGACTTGGTTATGTCTGGTACGTTTGTATACCAGTTAATCACAATTCTCTATAGTGTGGCGGGAAATGCCTTCAACTAGTACTCCTTGTCATCTTGTCCATTTGCCTCTTGTATGGTTATACAAGTTTTTCAATGTTGTACGAGATTGTTCGATTCATCCCTTGTGAATTTGGGGATATTTTCACTCTTTGGGGTGTTCACCATCGTCCTTTCTCTGTAGGTACTGTGTATATATGACTAGATTGGAGTGTCTCTCTCTTAGTCGAGTTCTGGTGCCTCTTTCGCACTCTCTGCCATGCGTGAGTCCTCTACACGTCCATCTATGTCTTCTACACCTTGGTCACCTCCCTTGTTTTTGTACTCTCTTCCTTAGAGTCTTCAACTTTGGCCCCTTGTTCTCGGTTCTTCTTTGAGAGATAGATTCTCGTTACAGTTGTAAATTAGTTTCAAATTTTTTTGTAATTTTAGTCTTGAGGTTTTGTTCTTCCCCTTTGTCTGACTGTATGGATGGGCTAGTTGTACTAGCATTATTTGTAGATTCAAAATCTTGATCGCAATTAGAGTGTGCCTCTTGGTTGGCAAGATCTTCACTCACTTTGTTCTCTGGGAGTGGTAGGTTTCTAGCAACCTCTTCCAACTCACTCCACACATAGCCTTGTTGTCTCCCAACTATGACTTCATCTCACTATGACTCCTACTTCTCGCTAGACTCTTCGATCTTTCGACAATTTCTCGTAATTGCTATCTCCTCTTACTTTCTTCTCTCCGACAAAGAGACTTCCTTACTACTCCCTCTCGAGTATTTCTGGTATGTTGGTCCTTTTTTGGTCGTAGAGGGATTAATTACTAGGGGTACGACGTCGGTTAGTATCCCACTCTTCTTCCTATAGGCACTTTCTTTGTATCGTTGCAGTATCTGCTGTTGATGTTGCTCTCGGTGTCTTTCCTCATGCGGTTGTTGCAATTCAATAAGATCCCATGCTAACAACCTTAGAATTCTCCTGTGAAGGTTGAAGATCGTGAGATTCACTATGAGTTCATCACATACCATGCCTTTAGGGTTGGCTTGCTCCCAAGCTTCCCTTTGCATGTATTGATCGAAGAAAACTTCCCACAAATGTACCAAGTCCTCCATCGACTGATCCTTCAATGTTTCTTCCTTGTCACTTTTTGTTGCTAGCACTTGTTGTTCAAATGGTTGGACCATTACTCCGCCATCTTACCTAGTGCTATTTGATTAGATCTCTAGGTTGAACAAGCAATGGTGCCAAAATGTTGACTCGCTAAAGTGAGTGCTTTAAATAGCATAGTAAACAAGAATATAACATTGGACATATCCAATATGGTAATTCAGGAATAACACAATGAATATGGCAGACATATATAGTTTTATAACCAAGATGTAATGTGTACAACCATAATGTTCCAGTTCTCGATACAAGTCAGAAATATATAGCATTCGATAGTTGGGTAAGAGTAACAACCGTTGACAACTAATAACTACCCAAGAACCATAACCCATTATATTGTTATTTATTAAACAAATCATTATTTATTCCACTCCACTACTAAAACTAATATTGATCACTAACACGAAAAGTGCATGTAGTGGTGGTTTCAATATGTTGATCCTTCTCCGTTGAATTGAAATGCATAAGATCTTAATCTTATGAAATTGGACTGTGAGGGCTCAAGCAGAGACGCTAGGTACAACATGAAGGCAAATCTGTTAAATCTCCAGATGCATGATCAATTATGATAGATCTAGGAGAACTTTGAGCATACTTGTGGTGAGGCATACAACAACATAATCAAGACATTTGGTCTTAATGACTTTATTGACCATTAGGAGTTACTTAACATGTTTTGTTTAGATTAGTTACTCATGGAAGCAAAAAGTTTCACTACTAGGATCGCGAGTTTCAACACTTACAACATGAGATGTATATACTCTATAGTCCCATCTTCTTAGTTTTTATGAAATTAGATAAGCATTCAAAAAACTTATTGCTCATTATTATATATGATAAATTAAATACAAGGAATAATAAAAAAAAGATGACAATGTGAATTAGATACAAGAGTAATTTATTCGTTCATGAATTCATTATAGAGAATACTAGATAGGGTCGGCCAAGGACTACAATTCATTTGACTACACCATACTACCTTTCTTGGTGGTACACAATATATTTAAAGGACCCAATGGTGTCCAAGAGGAACACAACTCTCAACCAACCGACACATACAAGTACCCGAGAGTGAGAACAAACTTAATTTTGATGGTTGATACATTATCAGATAACCAATATTATCAAACATAACATTAGGTGCTGTATGATAACTACGTCATCCCCCAAAAGAAAAAAATGTCTTATAAATGACATTATCGTTCAAGTATATTTGGGAAGACTAATGGCAAGAGTGTAGACAATGACTTGCATTGTGCAAACTCAAAGTTGTAGTGTATTTTGAAAATGAAATGTGGGCCTAGGGGTAACGCTCCTAGTGGGGTGAAGTGGAAGCGCCCCTTGCGGGTCAGGGGCCAAGGATCGAGGGGTATTGTTCCAAATTAAGACCTTCAAAACCACATAGAACTTTGTGGTGTTCATCATTTTCTTGATTTTTTAAGATACCAAAAACAATACTGATAAAACCCAAAAATAGAGATTTCATAGTGCTTAACCAACATATGATGTCAAAACTCTTATCAAGTCGTACTCTCTGTTAGTTCCTTTTCTTGCTGATATGAAAATACTCTCAGAGAGCTTGCTCTATTTATCCCAGACACTGATCATGCAAGATATAGAAATGACAGAGAAAAGGTTTTAAACCTCCTACACTTCGAGCTCCATCAACTCGGGCGTGATTACCCCTCTAACTCAAAATAATCAAATCACTAAATCATCCCAATAGAGTATGAATGGAATTACAGGAATTAATCACTGTAATATTTACTAAAATAGATCAACACATAAAGGTAAAGATCAATTTTGATAGTGATAGTCACCTATTTTGAATGGAAACATACTAGTACTTAACACTAGGGCATGGAGTCACTTATGAACAATTTCAATCAATTTGATAATGAACTTAAAAGAATTACAACTTCTGACATAAACACAGATATACCTTATATATCTATCTTAACACACATAATGAATTACTTCACCAAATTCATTATATACCCTGAATCTTACTGAAATATTTCTAAGGCAATTTTAGTATTTCCTTGAAAGAACTCTAAAACTATTTCATAATCTACCTGACAGACATATAAATTGGACATTCCTTGAATATTCAATTTAAATAAAATTCAAAACATTACAATGAAGACATGATACTCATTATATGCTTCAGAAACTACCAGTGGATTTCATTTTCATTCATAATCAAGATTGCTTGCTACATTCAACAATAATTCAAAAACCCCATTTGATTGGTCTTGAACCAGAGTTTATACAATTATATCTGCATTCTCAAAAACTGAAATGGCTATCTCCTTTCCCAATAGTCTTGGAATCCTTTTATAATTAAGGATGCAACAAGCTACCGACTTACTGGGAAAGATTTACAAAATCTTTTGTAACAACCTTGCAACAGACAAGAAATAAAAACTTGTAAGAGAACACGGGTGGCAATTGTTGGCAAAGTCTGAATAAGGTTCGTTGTTGCTGTTGACAGTATCCTCCTTATCCTTTCAGTTTTGCCTCCCACCTGTTCACCTCTTTGACGGTGGGAAAATCAAAGGTTTTTTCTTTCTCCAACTTTGCAACAGCTTCTACCCACCTGGCATCAATGGCAGTTCTGGCCTCAGAAATGAACTTGGCCATATCTCTTTCAATCTTGAAAAGGCTATCAATTAATTCATTGCAATATTCAGCATTTGTATCCTTTTCCAAGCATTGCCTTATATCTTCATTTTTGAGTATACCATCGAAACCAGCTATCCAATCTGATTGTGTTTTTAAAACACCTATTTCATCATAAATTTTTGGGATCAGGGATGGACACTGATCACCAAATAGCTGCAACTTCTTGTCTATCAAATCAGATTTGCCATTGAAAAAGCCAAAGGTGTCATACAACTCACTAATCATCTCTATGTTATCTGTTATTTTATCTGGGAAGTCATCCCTATATAACATAGTAGTTTTTAATTTACCCATGAGCCTTTCCGTCCTTGATCACACTTTGAAAGTGGTTTCTAAGAAAATCATAGCTTCTGCAGCTGTCTTTGAAGCTTCTTGTAATGACCCATATAGTGTATACACTATGTCAGTTTTCTATTTTAGAACATCAATCCTATGCTGCAATATCGACAATATAACATACATAGCATTTATGCTCTGTTCCTATGATAATTCTTTGGATTGGCTTTCTACCAATGCCGAATCCTCCTTTACTCCAATAGAAACATCTGTCACAACTTTTGCTACTTCTTTAGGGACGGGAGTCTTTTCTCTTCTGCTCTCTACTAGCTCCTCTTTTAACCTAGCAATTTCTTCTTCTAATGTGTGGTTTTGGACCACCACCTCTTCATGTTTCTTTGCTAGGGCCATCATTTGCCCAAAAGTCGTTTCATAACTCTTGGACAGGTCATCCACCTTTGCCAAGTTCATAAATGACACTTGTGTCATTAACTGTGCTATCTCAATATCTGAAGTATTCTGTAAATTCCATATCATCCTGTCAGCCCTTTTTTCCTCGCTGATAGTCATGACCAAGGGCTTTTGTGCGGCAGGAGCTAATGACCATATTGCCAGGGTCTTAGATTTAGGATAAAATCCTGATCCTTTCAAAACATCATTCATTTCAAACTTTTCTTTTAACAGAGGATCCTCTTGCCTTCTGATATGATCAATGATGAATGTGGATTGTAGATCCCAACTAGGTATCAACATTACACCACTATTCTTTACCAGCAACCTAGCTTGTTCCATAGTGATTTGTTCACTCTCAGGATCATAGTCTTGGAGTGTTTTTACAATTTCTTCATTCTTATCTGCATTTTCCTCATCTGCAGTCAACCCTTACCTCAAGTCCGTTTGTTTTAACTTAATCAAGAAAGTCTTGAACTCTTCAAACTTTATGAATTCATCATCCTTCATGAATTCGTTAGCCATCATAACCCTCTCATCATCTTTTTCAAATAACACCATTTGATTATCTCCTTGGCCCTAACCTTGAGGTTCTTTCTGCAATTGTCTTTTCAATTTCCTAAAATACTTACCATGCTTAGTGATCATGGCCTTGGCCATGCTTTTCCTGTCTTGCACCATCTTGTGCTCTTTCTTTTGTTTCTTCCTTGGTGGCTCTCTAGCCGAAGTAGCTTCTTCACCGACCTCTTCCTCTTCCTAATGTTCTTCTTTTTGCTATTCCTCTTCCTATTGTTCCTGGTGCTCTTGGTCATATAATGCAACTGGAATTGGGGACCCTTTAGATTGTGCATCTTCAGCACTGAATTGTGGTACCTGTGCCATTAGGGTATCATAGGACTTGAGCATTTCCTCTATCCTCTGGAAGTATGGGAGATCAGGGAAAAAACCAGAAAATGAATTATCTGACTCTTTCCATTCAGATTCTTCCCTAAGGAGGTCATTCCACTTCCTTCTCCAAACCTGGACTTCTTGCTTATTTAAATTGTTCCTTACAACATCCTCATCATCCAGTGGCTCGTGATCTCTAGTCTTCTGCCAAGGAGTCATTCTCTTCAAATTTGTTTGTACAAATTGCTCTGGATCAAAACATCTGGGAACAGCTGTAGACATTCTATACTGCTTCAAGAAGTCATTTATCAAATCAAAAACCCTTTTCCCAATGGAGAAAACAAAAGCCTACCCATAACCTAGGGATAAAAGTTCCCTTCGTATGTCCTAAAAATTCCTTACCAACCCAAGTGATTTGCCAAACAAATTCTAAGAATGCAACTCTAAGAGGAGCAAACTTGGTGAGGATTTGAGGGGTCTGTGTACAACCATATACTCTGATGATAGTAATGTAGCCAAAAAAGAAGAAATCAGCCCAATTGTGAGAGATAGGCCAGTTTGGAACATAATCCCAAGGTCTCAAAACCTTTCAAATTTCAAAAGGAAGCCTGTGCCTATCTGTTCCTAACAAATTAAAAATTGGATCCAGAATCCAGTTGCAGAAGCATACAAATGATGAGTTGTTGGATGAACTATCCCATACCTGAGTCCACCTTTGGATTGGTGCGTCCATACTATGAAACATATAGTTCAAGCTCTTTATCCATTGATGCTCTGTTATAATACAAAATCATATACATCAAATGAGAGTAATGCTTGAAGGTAGGCACTGGGGCATCTGACTGTATCTCCACCAAAGCATTATGAATAGCATCAACTATGTACCCCACATTGTGATAATAAGTATTAACCTCTGGGTGCTGAATATTCATAGCCATCATAAGTACATCTTGAGCCACCGTAGAATCTCCATCGAAACCTAAAACTCTACTCAAACCATACACCGTGCACTTTACATAATGATGAAACAAGGATAAATCAAAAGGTGGTTTGAGATTGTCTGGGATTTTTACTAGGTGCCTATCTAATCTAGGCATGAATTTTGGCATTTCATACTTCTTAATCAAATGCTCTCTCTTGACATAATCAGCCTAAATTTTCTTCAAATCAATATCTGTGCACAACACACCAGTGATTCCGAGTACTTCTGCCACTAACCTCCTATCTATGGAAACTATGGTCTCTTTATTCTTCTTCCTAATTACCCTAGCTACTGGGTAGTAGTTTTTAGCTAGTTCCCTAATAAGACCTATGTCAACATAGACATCAGGCACAATCAATTTCGCCATATTCAAATCCCATGGATCGTAAATTGGGACTGCTTTAATCCTATTATTCAAGAAATAATGGATCAGGGCATTACCAGTGTAATTTGGGGTGACCAGGTTTCTGCATTGGCACCACTTATCTTTCCATTCATCCCAATTCACACTGATTGCGTTCAAAGTCCCGGGCAACAACTCAACAAATTCTTCGACATACTTCTTTAGTGTAACCTCCTTCTTCTTAGACCCTTGCGAGGTAGCGGGAACAATAGCTTGACTCATCTTTCTTCTTCAAATTACTATGTCAGACAAACTGTCTCTGTTCCTCTCACAGAAAGTATCAGAATGCAGAAAATGAGAATTGTACAGAATCAAGTGTAATCATTCATACTTATAACCATTAAATCATGTGTCTTGTCCAATTGAATGCCAAATTCTCTCACTTTCACTGTCATGCAATCATCTCTCCATCACTAATGCTGCCATTAATTCGCACTATTTGATCCTTGCTGGAAAAGAGTGTACACTTTTCTCTTTTTGCACTCGTAAGCCTGAAACTAGCCACTTGTCAATCTGTTGCCATCCCACTATACTTTACTCCTACTCTGAATAGTCCTTGCGGGTGAGCGATGTGACCTTTCACTTTAGCTAGTCGCGCACTTGCTAGCTATTTTTATCTTGGTTTACATCTTCTGCGGGTGAGCGATGACCTAATTTTCACTTCATCATTTGGCAGTCGCATACTTGCTACCTCTCTACCCTTAGCTGTTATGTCTATGCGAGTGTGCGACATCACTTTTCCTTTTCCCATTGCAGACTCGTTGCTCAACATTTAGCTTTGTCTGAATCCTCGCGAGTGAGCGAGTACACATTCATTTCTTAATCATTTCACAGTCGCACATCCGCCGACTTCTAAATCATTGCCTTTGGATCTGAGCGAGTGAGCGATTTTCATTTTTATAATGTACTTTATCTGGTTGCTCACTTGCACTGCAAAACACTTCAACTTATAATATTAGCGAGTGAGCGATGACCCTTGTTCTTCATTCAGTCGCAAACTCGCTGTTGAAAATTCTTTATGACTTAATCCTTTGCGGTTGAGCGAGTGTTTTTATCAAAATCTTAAAACTCTCTTATCGCACACTCACTGACCCCTTTTGGTTTACTTCAATCTGTGAGCGGCTGAGCGACAACTTCATTTTTTCTCCATCGCACACTCGCGGGCTTGATAACTTAACTATCTCATCGATTGCGAGTGTACGGTTGCCAACATTCTTTATTCAATCGCATACTCGCTAACCACTTTCCTTTTGTCTTTATTCATGGGCGAGTGAGCGATAGCCTTTTTCTTTTCCTTATCGCATACTCGCTAACCACTTTCCTTTTGACTTCAAATCATCAGCGGGTGAGTGAAAACATATATGGTCTCATAGTCGCGTACCCGCACACCTTTAAAAATATTGAGAACATCTTAGCGACTGAGTGACAAAGTTTCAACTGATAACTTCCGCCCAATGGATTGCTTACTCGCATTGCAAAACACATATGAGTTAAAACTTGAACGAGTGAGCGACCTCTACAAACTGACTTCCCTGCACAGTTGCTGACTTAAAAGACACATGAAAACCTAATGCGGGTGTGTGACTAAACCCCTTTTAACAACATTTTCTCGGTCGCAGAGCATAAAGATAACAACATTATATTATAGCAACTATGGGACACACAAGATTTTAAGTCCTCGTAGACTCGCTAGACCTTCTTTTAAATGAGTTAATCCCTCACGAGTGAGTGATAAACAAAACAACTTTCAACTCGCTCAGCCGCAAGCCTACGTCCCAACTTCAAAAATACATCGCGATTGCGCGATTTACATCTTTTAGCAACCAAACCGCTCACTCGCACCGCTAACATGTCTTGACACAATTTTACCGCGACTATGCGTCTTATACCAAAATGACTCACTGCTCACTCGCGCAGCTTGAAAACATGTTAAAAGACCAATGCGACTGAGCGACAAACATTCAAAAATAGAGCATCATTAATGAATTTTGACCTTTTAAGTAACGTAAGACATGGGATTTAAACCAGAAAATGTGGGAAAACAGCCAATGCTAGGAAATTGAAAATTTTCTTGGTATAGTGCTAACAATGGCTCCGACTGGGGAAAGTTAATTGCAAAATTGACATTAGAAGCCAAATCTCTGGGAAACAGACCTCAAACCGAAACAAAACTGTAGATGCACAGACAAAAACCACACTTAAAATATGGAAGTCTAATCTACTGTGCATGGAAAAAAAAGATTTATGAGAATTAATATTTCAGGAATTGTCCATGCACTGGCAATTCCTGTACCTCACCATTAGGGTCTTCCAAGAAATACGAATCTTGACCATGAAATTTTTGGATTACAAATGGGCCCATCCATAATGACTCAAATTTACCATGTTTGCCCTTTTCTTATTTTCTAGCATTCCATTGCAGCACCATTTCATTTATCTAAATTTTTCTTTCAGTTGCTCTTTTATCAAACAAGTACTTGGATTGCTATTGGAGCTTCAGGTTTCTCTTGTGAGATTCTGTTCTTATCTCTTCTAGTTCCACCAATTGATCCATCCTTTCCATCATGGGTTCTTGATCTTCCAAAGCTTGTTCCTGCAAAAATTTGTACACTGGTAACAGGTTGTTCAAAGGCAACCTTGCCTGATTTCCATAAACCATTTCAAAAGGGGAAACCCCTATTGCTCTTTTTACTGTCACCCTGTCAGCCCAAAGGGCTAACTTCAATTTTGAATGCCAAGACTTCTTATTTTTATCCAAAATCCTCTTAATTATTTTCATGAGACTCTTATTACTGGACTCAGCCTGTCCATTTGCTTGAGGATGATATGGTGAGGAGTAAGATAAAATGATGTCGTAATCTTCACAGAAATCCCTAAATACCTCAGACCTAAAGCACATGACATTATCCATAATTAGCTTAGTGGGCACACCAAATCTTGTCATAATGTTGTCCATTAAAAAATCCATCACTACCTTGCTGGTTGCCCTCTTCGTTGGAATTGCTTCTATCCATGTTGTGAAATAGTTTGTAGCCACAAGAATCCAACTGTGACCTCTACTGGATTTTTTTGCAAATTCACCAATAAAGTCTAAACCCCATTGGGTAAAAGGCGCTTCAATAGTCATAGGACTGAAAAGTAAAGCTCTTGCAAATTTCATCTTAGCAGAAAACCTTTGGCAAGGTTCACACTTTTGTACAAACACTTGAGTATCCCTGAAAAGACATGGCCAATAGAATCCAACTCTGATTACTTTGTGAGCTGTGGTTTTGGTAGAATAATGCCCACCACATACACCACTATGCATTTCATTCAAGACCCTTTTAGACTGTGATTTATCCAAACATAATAATAAAATTCCATCTCTTTTCTTCCAAAATAAATCACCTTGTATCAGAACATACCTCTGGGCCTGCAATCTCAGAGTCCTTTTTTGATTATCCGACATATGTTCTGGACATTTAACATTTTTCAGGAAATACACAATATCAGTATACCAGAATTGCAATTCTATGCTAGTAAAGTTCATGTTTATTGTTTGTACATCATTCATTTGGGCTAACTCCATGTTTGTATCAGTCATTAATTTGGCCAAACCCAAACTCCTTACCAATTTGGTAACCTGAATTTCCAAATTGAATTCTTGGATCCTACTAATCCATCTGCACCTCTTCCCAGTAACTTCAGATTGAGATAATATGTCTTTCACTGTAGCATGTGGCACATAAGCAATTATTTTTGCACAAACAAGATAAGGTCTAAAAACCTTGACTGCCTTGACCAATGCATATGCTTGCTTCTCCATTATCTCATAGTTAAGTTCCGCTGCTTGCAGAGACTTACTAAAAAATGCTATGGGGTGTTCAAAGCCTTCATCATCCTTTTGCAAAAGTACTGCAACAATTGTATGAAATGAAGCAAAAGAAAACATGGAGAAAGGCTTCTCATAATCTGGAGATCTTAATACAGGAGCCTGTTGACTTTCCATTTTTATCTCATTAAAAGTTGATTGAGAATCCTTATCCCATTCAAACTTTGCATTTTTCTTCAACAATTTAACAATGGGTTTGACTATTTTAGCAAAGTTTGCAATAAATCTCCTCACAAAATTTACTTTTCCAAGGAAAGACTGAACTCCTTTAATATTTTTTGGTGGCAACACCTTGTTAATGGCTTCCACTCTTTCAGGATCAATCCTGGCACCTTCTTTGGACACTCTGTGTCCCAATAATTTTCCTTCAGTCACAACAAAGTGACACTTCTTTGGATTTAAAGAAATCCCATATTCCAAGGCTTTGGTAAAAATCTTTTCTAAATGTTTACAATGTTCATCAGTCTTTTGGGAATATGCAGTTAAATCATCTTGTTACACTACCAGAATAATATTTATAAATTTCTTGAAAGCCACATCCATGGCTCTCTGGAAAGTAGCCCCTGCATTCATTAGGCCAAACGACATTCTTACATAAACATACGTACCCCATGGGGTAGTGAAAGCTGTCTTGAATTGTTCAGATTCTTGAACCAGCACCTTGTTATAACCAGAAAAACCATCCATCATAGACAGAAGATCACAACTAGTTACCTTTTGCAACATGGCCTCCATATTTAGCAAGGAATAATTATCTTTCAACGAGGCCACGTTAAGGTTCCTAAAATCAACACAGCCTAATATCTCCATTTTTCTTTCTAATAGGGACCAAAATAGACAACCAAGAAGAATGCCTGATTGGTTTTATGATTCCAGCCTCTCTGAGTTTTGTCAATTCTTGCTGCATTTTGGGGGCCAACAAAGGGTTGATTGGCCTTTGTTTTTGTTTGAAAGGCTTAATATCATCTTTTAATGGAATTTCATGATGAAATAAATCTTCCCTGTAAGCGTTAAGGTCTTCATAAGACCAAGCAAAAACATGCTTGAATCTTTTCAGCAGGCTAATCAAATTAGTCCTCACATGAGTAGCCAATTTCTTTCCAATGTACACAATCCTAGGACTACATTCTGATCCCAAATTTATCTCCTCAAAGTCATCCAACTTGGCAGTAGATTTGTGGCACATATGACTATCATTATTAGTAAACAATCCTTCTAATTGAGTCAGTCCCTTAGGGATTTCATTTGTCTACAACTGCAGAATTTCATTACCAAAAATAGTTTCTTTCCCATTAATAATCTCTATCAAATTATTGCAATCAATGACTTGACCATCATAATTATCCACACATTGAATTAAGTTGAGAATATCCTCATCACTCTCAAAAACTTGCCAATTATATACATTATCAGGGATTGCAGGCCTAGTTTTAGTTTCCACAATAGATATCCCTACTAGCGTTAGATCATCATTTTTCAAAGCTACATTAGCCAAAAAATCTGCCATGATATTCTTAGATCTCTCTATCCATTCAATGGAAAATGCATCAAAAAAATCAATGCTATCCCATACAACATGCTTATATTGTTTCAACCTATCATTCTTCGCAACATATCTTGATCTAATTTGGGAAATAGCTAGCTCTAAATCACCAAAAACTCTCAATAATTTAATGCCATGCTTAATTGCTATTTCTAATCCCAACAATAATGCCTCATACTCATTTGTATTATTTGTACATTGAAATGACAACAGGAATGAGTATTTAAAAGTAATACCCGATGGAGAGAAACAAAACGCCAGCCCCTGATCCCTCTCTAGAGCATGCTCCATCAAAATACATCTGCCACAGCCCTTGCTGCTGCAATTCCAATTCTTCTATGATGGGATATGTATTTTTTAACTATGGCTGAATCGTTTCCACTTTGAAATTATTTATATCTACATCCATAAAGCAATTCAGCATACTTGGTTGAACCTTCTCAACCTAAACAGTAGATCTAGGCTCCCTTAACAATTTTGCTTCTTTTCCATTAACAGAAATGGTAGCAAAAGATAAATCCAATTGTACATGTCCTCCAATGGCTGGTGCACATTGTCTTGATAAGAGCATGCCATAATGGGGTGGTGAATCTACAACCACCACATCTATTTTAAAAGTGACCTCAGGGTAAGAAACAAGCTTTATCTCTAACCCTTGCAAAGTTCCTACTACAGGTACTTCCCTGTTTTCCATGGCATAACATTTACCACAAGTAGTATCCACATCTAAACCCAATTGTCTCATAACAGTGTAGGTCATCACATTAGCAGCATCTCCTGAATCCATCATACAATTTTTTAGCAACATATTGTTTGTGAGCAATGTAACATAAAAGGATCAATCTGATCTGGCTCTTGAATAACTATATTTCCCAAATAGATTGGGATCCTATCCTTTTCTTCATGCTCACCTTTCAATTCATCATTCAAAATAGTACAGTCATGTATGTCAGGCAAATCAGAAAACAATGAAAAGGCTGCTTCTCGGTGTTCTTTAATTTTAAACATCTCAAGTAAAGGAACAAAGACTTTCATCTGAGATAAGGCTTGCTTCATGTTAAAAGTTGGGAAACTCATGTCATTGTCATAAGATGTTTTACCTTTACCTTCTTTTAGTTATCTTGTTTTTTGGTCATGAGTAGGAGTAACTTTGTTCTCTTTAACCAAGGTATCTTTCAATTCATCTTGCGTAGTTTCCTCATTTATGACTTCTATAATGACAGGTGAATCAGGTTGTTTCGCATTTTGATCGAATTTTTTGTTCCTGAGCTGGTATCAACTTCTTGCTTGTGTCACAACAGCAATAGTTAAAATTCTTATGTCTTCATCATTAGGCATCCCAAGTTGCAAATGCTCTAACTTAGTACTTGTGTTGTTTATTGTGATTGGAATATCTTCTTCTAACTCTTCTTCTGAACTACCATTGTCATCTTCAATAGTAAGTGCACACATATTTACAACATTCTTCTCACCCTGACTTTCTTGTGTTCCAACATTTTCACGTTGATCCACCAAGCCCTGAGCTACTCTGCACATTGATATGGGGAATGAGGCATATTACAGGCCATGCACCAAGGAGTATTTTCCACATTATGGGCACTGTTGTTTTTTAATGGATCAGGGATCTCTTTGTTCTTGGGATCATTATTCTCTTCTAACATAGATTTCCCATCCTTCCACTGAGTTTTATAAGGGAAATCTTGAAGTCTATATGGTTTATCTTGTCTTTGGTACTGCTGCCTATTATTCTGAAATCCCTTTTCATTCTTGTCTACCTTGGCAGTAAGATCTTTTACCACAGTTACCAATGCATCCATCTTTTCTTCTTCATTGGGGTTTTTATTTGATTGTGTTTTTGACTCTTTCCAGAGTCTACTGTCATCCCATTTACTGAGCTTGCCAGAAGCCCTTCTATTGCTTTCTATGTTTATAGCCAACTTATAGGCTTCTCTCATGGTTTGAGGGTCTTTATCCCTAAGCAGATAAGCTATTTTTCCATCCAAAGCATTACAATAGGTAGTGACACACACATTTTCATCCAGTCTCAATACTTGAAACAACTTATACATAGCCTTTTGAAATCTTACATTAAATTCAACAATGCCTTCAATAGTGAATTTTTTCAAGTTGTTGAATTCATTCAACATAAAACCAGAATTTATCTTGTCACCATATTGCTTTTGAAACTTCTAACAAATTCATCCCAAGAATAGATACTATGATCAGGAAAATCGTGGTACCAGTCTCTTGCATCCTCAGTTAAGGATTGTACAAATAATTTCATTACAGTATCTTCATCTCCAATCTCATAATCATTCATTGTATCCAAGAATACTTTTAGATGTTCTTCACCAGTTATGGCATTATTCCCACTAAACATGGGAATATTATCTCTGACCTCATTAGGAATAAGGTTTGTTTGGCCATGGATACCATCAAAGAACAACTGTCTATATCTCTCTAGATGAATAGGTCTTCTTTGAAAATTAGAGCCCATATTCTGGCCAACATTTTGAGCAGTATTGCCAATGTTCTGACCAATGCCCACATTGTGGAGGCCAATATTTCTATTAGGTCCGCTTGCTCCTGACTATGATGTGGCCCCTTGAGCTGCATTATATGTCTGGGTATTTGTATTGGCATTATTGGTCTGAATATTAGAGTTAAATATGGGGATGGCCTGACTAGTAGCATTATTGGTCATATTGGGATTAGCCATGGAACTCAAGAAGGCAATCCTTTTCTTCATCTCTGCAGCAGCAGCTTCTAGTTCAACTCTTTCCAAATATTTTGCAATATCATCTTTGGCCTTTTTCGCCCTTTCTAATTCCAAATCAAGTGAGAATATGTTCTGAGAGATACCCTCTTCAACTTTAGGTTGAGAAAAGTTAATGCTAGTGATCTTTTGTTTCCCTTTATCAACCTCTGTTTGCCTAGTATTAGTTGTTGATACATTTTGTGTAACTATCTGAGGCTTAGGAGATTTTTGACTTTCATAGTCAATGACTTGCCTCACTACAAGCCTGTCTCTCTAGATTCACCCTTCTTAAGCATGTGTTCTCTTTCCTGGCATTCTTTTCTCAGGGTATCCACATCTCCAAAAAGTTCTTTATTCAAACCATGAAATCCTTCATTTGCACCCTGAGCTGCCAATTTTAATTGAGCAATCTGTTTCTTCAAGTTTTCCCTCTCAGTGATAGCATTTATAACCTTTTCCTCTTTAGCCTCATCATTCTTCTACTTGATGAGTAATAGTTCATCTAATTCCTTCTTCAAAAGGTCATTATCTCTGAGGACTCCCTCAATATCAGAACTAGAAGAATCATATATATTCATCTGATTTTCTCCCTTTTGTTATTCAACCCAATCATAGGGGATGCCCTTGAAATAGGAGGATGTTTCCCCCTTTTCTTGATATACATTTTTTGGTCTAGGGTTAAGTATGTCCTCAAAATAACCAGTTGTATCAGACTCAGGGTTTAAAGGTTTATTAATTTCTTTCTCAGGAATAGTATCTAATGACTGGCTGGGACCTACTGACCTAGGCTTCCAGGAAGTGTTATTAGAGGACTCCCCTTTCCTAGAGTGATTTCTTCTAGAATTTTTAGAAATATCACTCTTTGATGTTGCCTAGGAGTGATTCTTTGTGTTTGCTTTTGTGTTCCTCATTATTGTGTGCATAAATGTTGTCACACTTCTATGAATCATTCCATTCAAGGTTGCTCATGAATGAGGCCTCAAATATCGATCCATAGCTCTCTAGTCATAGATGTGTAAAAATGTAAAATGAAGGCCCTCAGATTGACCTAGTTGTGTCTATTGCAAATACACCATGAAACGAGAGATTCGAATGCATGAAAATGAAATCTAATCTAAATGATAACAATGCATATTAGTCTATGAAAGGAAATATGAATGCAAATCTAATCTATGGAAATAAACATGATTCTAATCTATATGAGGAGCCATGAATGCAAGAATCAAGAAAACAAGAAGAGAGCTTGAGTGCTCAAATTTTCTTCCAAAATTGCTCTCCAAACCTGCAGCATAACAATATTATGAAAACCTAATATGAAAATGAGAAGGAGAGGTCTCCTTCTAAAGGAAAGTGAACGATTGAGATTAAGAGGCAAAAATCAAAGGCTATGATTAAGAGGCAAAAAACCCACCACTTAGAAAGATGTGAGGAAAAA
>MU227782.1:255454-313884 GCA_018584345.1 Thuja plicata | reverse complement strand
CACCCAAAACTTTGGGAATAAAATAAAGAAAATTCACTTTGACAATGATATTTGAGGATATAACTCAATAAAATGCAATACACAACTTGTGATTTCAAAAAATGGACTTCAAGGAATCTATATTATGTAATGTTGTTGTTAGACTAACCTTTCATGCATTCCTTTATAAAAGTCCCCAGTAGAGTCGCCATTTTCTGTTAGTTCCTTTTCTTGCTGATATGAAAATACTCTCAGAGAGCTTGATCTATTTATCCCAGACACTGATAATGCAAGATATAGAAATGACAGAGACAAGGTTTTAAACATCCTACACTTCGAGCTCCATTAACTCGGGTGGGATTACCCCTCTAACTTAGAATAATCAAATCACTAAATTATCCCAGTAGAGTATGAATGGAATTACAGGAATTAATCACTATAATATTTACTGAAAAAGATCAACACATAAAGGTAAAGATCAATTTTGATAGTGATAGTCACCTATTTTGAATGGAAACAGACTAGTGCTTAACCCTAGGGCATGGAGTCACTTATGAACAATTTCAATCAATTTGATCATGAACTTAAAAGAATTACAGCTTCTGACATAAACACAGATATACCTTATATATCTATCTTAACACACATAACAAATTACTTCATCAAATTCATTATATACCCTGAATCTTACTGAAATATTTCTAAGGAAATTTTAGTCTTTCCTTGAAAGAACCCTAAAACTATTTCATAATCTTCCTGACAGACATATAAATTGGACATTCCTTGAATATTCAAAAATAAAATTCAAAACATTACAATGAAGACACAATACTCATTATATGCTTCAGAAACTACCACTGGATTTCATTTTCATTCATAATCAAGATTGCTTGCTACATTCAACAGTAATTCAAAAACCCCATTTGATTGGTCTTGAATCAGAGTTTATACAATTATATCTGCATTCTCAAAAAATGAAATGGCTATCTCCTTTCCCAGTAGTCTTGGAATCCTTTTATAATTAAGGATGCAACAAGATGCCGACTTACTAGGAAAGATTTACAAAATCTTTTGTAACAACCTTGCAACAGACAAGAAACACAAACTTGTAAGAGAACACGGGTGGCAATTGTTGGCAAATTCTGAATAAGGTTCGTTGTTGCTGTTGACAGTATCCTCCTTATCCTTTCATTTTTGCCTCCCACCTGTTCACCTCTTTGACGGAGGGCCAATCAAAGGTTTTTTCTTTCTCCAACTTTGCAACAGCTTCTACCCACCTGGCATCAATGGCAGTTCTGGCCTCAGAAATGAACTTGGCCACATCTCTCTCAATCTTGAAAAGGCTATCAATTAATTTGTTGCAATATTCAACATTTGTATCCTTTTCCAAGCATTGCCTTATATCTTCATTTTTGAGTATACAATTGAAACCAACTATCTAATCTGATTGTGTTTTTAAAACACCTGCTTCATCATAAAAGTTTGGGATCAGGGATGGGCATTGATCGCCAAATAGCTGCACCTTGTTGTCTATCAAATTAGATTTTCCATTGAAAAAGGAAAAGGTGTCATTCAAATCACTAATCATCTCTATGGTATCTGTTATTTTATCCCGGAAGTCATCCCTATATAACATGGTAGTTTTTAATTTATCCATGAGCCTTTCCCTCCTTGACCACACTTTGAAAGTGGGTTCTAAGGAAATCATAGCTTCTGCAGCTGTCTTTGAAGCTTCTTGTAATGACCCATATAGTGTATACACTATGTTAGTTTTCTATTTTAGAACATCAATCTTGTGCTGCAATATGGGAAATAAAATAGACATAGCATTTATGCTCTGTTCCTGTGATAATTCTTTGGATTTGCTTTCTGCCAATGCTGAATCCTCCTTTACTCCAATAGCAACATCTATCACAACTTTTGCTACTTCTTTAGGGTCTGGAGTCTTTTCTCTTCTACTCTCTACTAACTCCTCTTTTAATCTAGAAATTTCTTCTTCTAATGTGTGGTTCTGGACGACCACCTCTTCATGTTTCTTTGCTAGGGCCATCATTTTCCCAAAAGTCATTTCATACCTCTTGGACAGGTCATGGACCTTTTCCAAGTTCATAAATGACACTTGTGTCATTAACTGTGCTATCTCAGTATCTTGTAAATTCCATATCATCATGTCTACCCTTTTTTCCTGGCTGATATTCATGACCAAGGGCTTTTGTGTGGCAGGAGCTAATGACCATATTGCCAGGGTCTTGGATTTAGGATCAAATCCTGATCCTTTCAACACTTCATCCATTTCAAACTCTATTTTTAAAAGAGGATCCTCTTGCCTTCTGATATGATCAATGATGAATGTGGATTGTAGATCCCAACTAGGCATCAACATTCCATAGCTATTCTGTACTAGCAACCTAACTTGTTCCACAGTGATTTGTTCACTCTCAGGATCATAGTCTTGGAGTGTTTTTACAATTTCTTCATTCTTATCTGCATTTTCCTCATCTGTAGTCAACCCTTGCCTCAAGTCCTTTTGTTTTAACTTAATCAAGAAAGTCTTGAACTCTTCAGACTTTATGAATTCATCATCCTTCATGAATTCGTTAGCCATCATAACCCTCTTGTCATCTTTTTCAAATAACACCATTTGATTATCTCCTTGGCCCCCAGCTTGAGGCTCTTTCTGCAGTTGTCTTTTCAATTTCCTAAAATACTTACCATGCTTAGTGATCATGGCCTTGGCCATGATTTTCCTGTCCTGCACCATCTTGTGCTCTTTCTTTTGTTTCTTCCTTGGTGGCTCTCTAGCCGAAGTAGCTTCTTCATCGACCTCTTCCTCTTCCTGATGCTCTTCTTTTTACTGTTCCTCTTCCTGTTGTTCCTGGTGCTCTTGGTCATGTAATGCAACTGGAATTGGGGACCCTTTAGATTGTGCATCTTTAGAACCGAATTGTGGTACCTATCCCCTTAGGGTATCATAGGACTTGAGCGTTTCCTCTAACCTCTGGAAGTATGGGAGATTAGGGAAAAAACCAGAAAATGAATTATATGACTCTTTCCATTCAGATTCTTCCCTAAGGAGGCCATTCCACTTCCTTCTCCTATCCTAGACTTCTTGCTTATTTAACTTGTTCCTTACAACATCCTCATCATCCAGTGGCTCATGATCTCTAATCTTCTGCCAAGGAGTCATTCTCTTCAAAGTTGTTTGTACAAACTGCTCTGGATCACAAAATCTAGGAACAACTGTAAACATTCTATACTGCTTCAAGAAGTCATTTATCAAATCAAAAACCCTTTTCCCAATGGAAAAATCAAAGCCTACGCATAACCTAGGGATAAAAGTTCCCTTCTTATCTCCTAAAAATTCGTTATCAACCCAAGTGATTTTCCAAACAAATTCCAAGAATGCAACCCTAAGAGGAACAAACTTGGGGAGGATGTGAGGGGGCTGTGTACAACCATATACTCTAATGATAGTAATGTATTCAAAAAAGAAGAAATCAGCCCAATTGTGAGAGATAGGCCAATTTGGAACATAATCCCAAGGTCTCAAAACCTTTCTAATTTCAAAAGGAAACTTGTGCCTATCTCTTCCTAAGAAATTAATAATTGGATCCAGAATCTAGTTGTAGAAGCATACAAATGATGAGTTGTTGGATGAACTATCCCATACCTGAGTCCACCTTTGGATTGGTGCATCAACACCATACTGTGAAACAAACAGTTCAATCTCTTTATCCATTGATGCTCTGTTATAATACAAAATCATATACATCAAATGAGAGTAATGCTTGAAGGTAGGCACTGGGGCATCTAACTATATCTCCACCAAAGCATTATGAATAGAATCAACTATGTACCCCACATAGTTATAATCAGTATTAACCTCTGGGTGCTAAATATTCATAGCCATCATAAGTACACCTTGAGGCACCGTAGAATCTCCTTCGAAACCTAAAACTCTGCTCAAACCATACACCGTGCACTTTACATAATGATGAAACAAGGATAAATCAAAAGGTGGTTTGAGATTGTTTGGGATTTTTACCAGGTGCCTATCTACTCTAGGCATGAATTTTGGCATTTCATACTTCTTAATCAAATGCTCTCTCTTGATATAATCAGCCTAAATTTTCTTCAAATCAATATATGTGCACAACGTACCAGTGATTCTAAATACTTCTTCCACTGACCTCCTATCTATGGAAACTAGGGCCTCTTTATTCTTCTTCCTGATTACCCTAGCTACTGGGCAGTAGTTTTTAGCTAGTTCCCTAATAAGACCTATGTCAACATAGACATCAGGCACAATCAATTTCTCCATATTCAAATCCCATGGATTGTAAATTGGGACTGCTTTAATCCTATTATTCCAGAAATAATGGAATAGGGCATTACCAGTGTAATTTAGGGTGACCGACTTTCTGAATTGGCACCACTTATCTTTCCTTTCATCCCAATTCGCACTGTTTACGTTCAAAGTCCCGGGCAACAACTTAGCAAATTCTTCGACATACTTCTTTAGTGTAACCTCCTTCTTCTTCTCAGACCCTTGCGAGGTAGCAGGAACAATAGCTTGACTAATCTTTCTTCTTCAAATTACTATCTCAGACAAACTGGCTCTGTTGCTCTCACAGAAAATATCAGAATGCAAAAAATGAGAATTGTACAGAATCAAGTGTAATCATTCATACTTATAACCATTAAATCCTGTGTCTTGTCCACTTGAATGCCAAATTCTCACACTTGAAGTGTCATGTAATCATCTCTCTGTCACTAATACTTCCATTAATTCACACTATTTGATCCTTGTTGGAAAAGAGTACATTTTTCTCTTTTTTCACTCGTAAGCCTAAAACTAGCCACTTGTCAATCTATTGCCAACCCATTGTACTTTACTCCTACTTAGAATAGTCCTTGCAAGTGAGTGATGTGACCTTTCACTTTATCTAGTCATGCACTCACCATCTATTTTTATCTTGGTTTACATCTTCTACGGGTGAGCAATGACCTAATTTGCACTTCATCATTTGGAAGTCACATACTTGCTACCTCTCTACCCTTTTATTTTATTTCTATACGAGTGTGCGACATCACTTTTCCTTCTCCCATCGTGGACTCGCTGCTCAACATTTAGCTTTGTCTGAATCCTCACGAGTGAGTGAGTACACATTCATTTCTTATTCATTTCAGAGCCGCACACCCGCTGGCTTCTAAATCATTGCCTTTGGATCTGAGTGAGTGAGTGATTTTCATTTTTATCATGTACTTTATTTGGTCGCTCACTCGCACTGCAAAAAAATTCAACTTATAATATTAGCGAGTGAGCGATGACCCTTGTTCTTCATTCAGTCACAAACTCGCTGTTGAAAATTCTTTATGACTTAATCCTTTGCGGTTGAGCGAGTGTTTTTATCAAAATCTTAAAACTCTCTTATCGCACACTCACTGACCCCTTTTGCTTTACTTCAATCTGTGAGCGGATGAGTGACAACTTAATTTTTTCTCCATCACGCACTCACGGGCTTGTAAACTTAACTATCTCATCGATTGTGAGTGTGCGGTTTACAACATTCTTTCTTCAATCACATACTCGCTAACCACTTTCCTTTTGTCTTTATTCATGGGCGAGTGAGCGATAGCCTTTTGCTTTTCCTTATCACATACTCGCTAACCACTTTCCTTTTGACTTCAAATCATCAGCGGGTGAGCGAAAACATAAATGGTCTCATAGTCGCATACCTGCACACCTTTTAAAACATTGAGAACATCTTGGCGACTGAGCAATGAACTTTCAACTGATAACTTCCGCACAACTGATTGCTTAATCTCACTGCAAAACACATATGAGTTAAAACTTGAACGAGTGAGCGACCTCTAGAAACTGACTTCCCCACATAGTCGCTGACTTAAAAGACATACATGAAAACCTAATGTGGGTGTGTGACTAAACCCCTTTTAACAACATTCGCTCGGTTGTAGAGCATAAAGATAACAACATAATATTATAGAGACTATGTGGCACACAAGATTTTAAGTCGTCATGGACTCGCTAGACCTTCTTTTAAATGAGTTAATCCCTCGCGAGTGAGTGATAAACAAAACAACTTTCAACTCGCTCAGCCGCAAGCCTACGACCTGACTTCAAAAATACATCACGATTGCACGATTTACATATTTTAGCAACCAAACCGCTCACTAGCACCGCTAACATGTCTTGACACAATTTTACCGCGACTATGCGACTTATACCAAAATGACTCACCACTCACTCATGTAGCTTAAAAACATGTTAAAAGACCAACGCGACTGAGCGACAAACATTAAAAAACAGAGCATCATTAATGAATTTTGACCTTTTAAGCAAAGTAAGTCATGGGATTTAAACCAGAAAACGTGGGAAAACAGCCAATGCTAGGAAATTGAGAATTTTCTTGGTATAGTGCTAACACTCTCCACTTTAAAACTAATTGTTTTACTAGAAGTTTATGTAAGGAACTTGTTAATGGGGTTTTGAGGCATTCCACCAATGCAAAATAAGAGTCCACCAAGGGTGTATCCTATTCTCTCTTGAACAAGGATTCTCAAATGCTATGAGAATTGATCAAACGAGAGATCCCTAAGGTTCCTAATCGTTAGTTCTTGACTATGCTTGGATATACTCAGTGGTTCGATGTGATTTGTTAGTTCTGATTTTTGATTACGTAAAATTTTTTTTTACAAGGACCTGAAACCTCTAACAATGAGTTTTAAAAGAATATTACAATAAAGTTATGATTTGTTAGTTTTCACAAGGGGACTTATAGATTTTCGACTCTCTAGGAGAAAATAAATTTCTTTCTCTATCCAAGATTTCCTAATCTAACATTACTTTCTAGAAATAAATTAAACAATGATACAGGTTTAGGAGGATCTATTACTATTTAATCCTAATAAAAGCTATAATGTTTGACAGTTGCATCCCAAACTAGATATGCTTCACTAGAGGAACTCAATTACATATAACAAGTGCTATCTTCCAGGGTTATAAAAATATTTTCATATCGTTAAGCATTTGTTAAGATCATTTGCATGTAAAAATAAAAAAACAACTTAACAATCTAACTAGATTTCATAAATAAGTTTAGACTAACTATGCAAATGACCCATATTGGCAAGCCACAATGGTATGAGCATGAGAAATATAACACATTCAAATAAAATAATATCCATACATCTAACTAAAACTAACTAAAACTAAGAAAAAATAATTTTGGAGTGTTACCCCTGATTTTTGCTCATATCCCACATTTTACCATTTCCTAAAATTAGGGGCTTGCCATCTTAGAAGTAAAGATGTCATCATATTTTTTAGTCTAGTTTGCACTTTCTCCTTGCCGCTTGAACTTGAATCTTGAACTTACTTAGTTCATGGTTCATAGTTCAAGGTTGCCTTGTGGTGTGTTTTATTTTTTTTCATCTTTACGTGGAAGTGAGCGACGTGGTTTGCAAAGTCCAATCCTCTGTTGAACTCTGGATCTCATCTTGCATAAAGCATAGTTTGGTTTAGTCCTTTTATTTCGTCGCTCACGTGGTCTTTTTATAAAAACACCAAAAGGAAGTAATGTCTTATTACCCATTGAACTTGATTTTTGAAGTGGCCTATATCAATGTTCACAGTTCAATGGAAGCCTGTGTATTGAAGGAGGAAAGGACAATGGTGACGTGACCGAAGTGACAGCTGGTAGGAGAAAAATATATCCGCGCATGACGCAGATATATTCATCATTAGATGTGACACTTATATGTCATTTCAATCATTTAAGAAGTGCAACATTTAATGATTAAATAAGGTGAAACCTCTTGTCGCATTTAATCGAGAATCTGCATCACCATTAAATGCAAGTCTTGCGCATTTTGTGAGGAAATCAGTTATAAATTGAGAGGTTGTGCTATCAATCTTATTGTGAAGTTTCTCTGGTGAAGTCAAATTGGCGGAGCAGCAGAGGTATCCTCTCATCCTAAGAAGATTTGAGTTTGCGGAATTTTCAGGTTAGTGTTTCTCTTTTCTAGAGTCCCTGTTCGAAATTGAAGCCATTAGAAAAGTTTGATATTGAAAGGCTCTATTTTCCTTCTGCAATCTCAATCTTTTATGTGTATTTTTCTTAAGAATTATGAAGTCCCCACTCCCAAATTTTGGATGAACCTCTCCTTTGGTTAGCTCATTACATGAGTGTGATGACACGATGATAAAAATGGGTGCCTTAGAGGAGATTCATAGTAAAATCAAGAGCCTTGTTCCAGGTTCCATAATAGAAAAGGTGGTGTTAAGTGGTCTAACTGATGCAACTATATTCCCCCTAGTGGTCCCTTGTCCAGAGCTAGTAGTAGAGTGTGCTAAAAGGTATAATAGGGAGGAGAAATGTATTAAGAATATTGATGGAAGTCCTCTGACTTTTATAAACCGAGATGTCATCTTTACTGCAATGGGCATTCCAGAAAAGTATCCTTATGAGGGATGGACCATTGCTTCCTCCCAATCTATTTTCTTGACAAAGCGACATATTTATAGAAATGAGATTGCCAAAAAATGGTTATTGGAACCACAAAGGGGAGGGTCAAGGCTGCCCAAACCTCTTATGATAGATCATTTCAAGCCTAAGGTTGCAGAGTTAGTGATTTTTCTTAATAGGATCAAAGGTAATAATCATGCCTATTACTGGCATGACTGGATGTACTTTTTTATCTAGATAACTTTGGGAGGGGAAAAGTTCATTGATTGGGCAGATAGTATCATTGATGAATTTCATCATTAGCTAGAAAATTAATTAGAAAGGGAAAAAGGTTTTTATATGTCTTCCTATTTGTTCTATGTGTTGGCTTGTACTAGGAAGTGGGATGACTTATATCATGAGTTACCTGTTCCCAATATGAAGGTGTATGATTATTATCCCCATCTGCAGAAGTAATTCCATGTTGACGGTTTTATGAAAGTGAATGGTGTTTTTTTGGGAAGGTTGGTTTATGAAATGCAGGGAAACATTGAACAAAGAATGTCAGAAGATGCTAAGAATTTTGTTAATTTTTTTGGGAGCTTTTTCATATAGTTCAGAAGGTTTACTTACATAAGAGTTGGCAGATTTAAGGGAGAACCATTTAAATTTCCTAGATATGCTCTGGATTTGCATGTTATAGCTGAGGTTGGTCGTCAGTTAGCCCATGTACACAAGGACCTCAAATAAAGGAAAGGAAGAGCTAGATCCAGTTTTCCTATAGAATGTGGTTTTTATACTTGCAAGAACTCCTCTAATGCTCTTAATTTGGAGCAAGAATTGAACAAACTGAAACTGAAGACATTTCAAGCTAGGAGAGATTTTGATATCAGGGGATATGCTGCTCGACATTTCAGCTTGCCTTCTGAATTCCATCATGCTCCTCAGATGGAAGATTTCTGGGAAAATTGCACGGATGATTTTGAAGTCAAAAGAAGGTCATGGTGCAGATTCACACTTGATCAAATAGTTACTCTGCAAATAGGCATTGATGCCACCGGAACAGAAGAAGGGGAAGATGAAGAGATAATTGATGAACAATATGAAAAGAAGGTTCAAGGGTTACCACTCCCCAAAATTGACTGGAACATAGAGGAAAGAGAGAGTATCCACATCAAGACTCTCTGTGTCATAAAAAGTACTGAAAAATGGATTACCTGTAAAAAGCCACCTCCTCACAAAAAGCAGAATACCAAAGGATCAGTTCTAAATGCCCATGTTGAAAATGCTATCCCAAATTCTAATGAAAATGTTTCTGTTGCAGGTCCATCTAAATATAAAAATAAAAAAAACTACTGAATCTAAAGTTAAGAAGCAGAGGTCACCTCGTCTAGTTCCATCCATGAGGATTTCCAGAAGTAGGGCTCACAAAGAGGAAATCAAATTGGTTGGAGAAAAGGAAGTAATTGATCTCAAGAAGATGAATGTCTTGATGATGGAAGAGAACACACAATGGTCCATGTTAGAAGAAGCTATTTTTGGAAAAGATCATCAGCAGGGAGTTAAAGATTCTACAATTTCCATGACCACCAGTCCAACATAGGCATTGTTAGACTCTCAACAGTCACCTGTCCCAACCTTGAAATGGTTAGAAACATCCATCAGTAGAAAAAGAAATGTCCTGCAGATAACACTACCAGTTGAAGATATGATAAGAAAATGCTTGGGTTCCTGGGAGAAACCTAAAAGGATCAGAACAGAGTCCAGGGTGGAAATTGATGAGAAAATAGGGCACTGGTATGTTGAACGTGTAGTTCCCAAGAGCGATAAAGAATTCTCTGAAGCTACTCCAGATGAATTCACAGTCTAGAAGATAGACCTTGGGTATGCAACCAGAGTAGCTGATGCAAAACACCTAGAAAAGTTGACAAAGAAGATCCTACATAGGACTCTTAAGGATGAGAGGGATAAAAATGAGTTGAAGGAAACAATTAAAAGGATGGATGAGTTCATTCAAGAAGTTCGGGATCCTAACCCTCTTCCTTTGGTCGGGGCTTCACAGTCAGTTGATCCTCGTTCGCCAGATGTTAGGAAGACCCTAGACCAAATCCAGAAAAAAGAAATTGATTGCAGATGCTTATACTAAATGGATCCAGGCTATGGTGCAGAAAGGAAGTAACTATATCAATCAGTTGACCAAGACTCACGAGGTTTTCAATTCAATTGTTGCTGAGATTCTGATGGAATTGATAGAGTGGGAAAAAGAGAAGAAAAAATGGCTAAAAGTGATGAATCAACTCTATGAGATAGAGAAATACGGGGTGAGTAAATTCTTGACTGAGAAGCCTGTTCTAGGGTTGGATGAAGACACTCTATACGTCTCTACCAAGAGCATTGAGTGGAGGAACTCCATTATCAAATCTGGTCATGATAGGACCACCTACCTATTGAGTGAATCGAAGGGGTTAATGGACACCATGTAGAAGGATCTCAAATGTTTGAATATATCACTTATGAAGGAAGATACTCAAGGTATCAAAGGAGCAGAAGAATTACTACTAGAGTTTGAACGTGAGGTTACCACCATCAGAGACACTAAGGACATTACCCCAGAAGATTTCATGACCCTCGCCAACATGGAAGCTATGTTGGTAGTATGTACTAATCACCTCGAGGCACACACACTTAAAATTGCCCAGGTCTGCAGGGATAAAAAGTTTCTAAAGCAAAGGGTAATTCACATTACCTTGCCACATCAGCCCACGATCATTAGCGTTGCAGAGGTGCATAAAGAATGGAGGAGCTCCCGCGTTGTTGACACCTCACAGGACCAATCAAAGGGATCCAACGCATCCACCACTCCGTGATCATGCCTCACAGATCATGAACCAGTGGTAGTTTTTCTTAGTTTATGTTTTCTTTGGTTTGGGTGATTTTGTAAAAATGGTTATATACTGGATCCCGTAGAGTGTATCTCGGGATGTCAGTTTTTGTTTCCTAAAGACTGGTGGCTATTTATAGCAAGGATAATCTGTATCTGGATGATGGTAATTTTGGTTAAATTAGGGCAGGACTTGATAGCTTGTTTGGAATTTCAGTTAGTTAAGTGGTTAATCAAAAAAGAAACTTGAAGGTGTATTTTTGATATGAATGGAACAAAAATTTATGCTACGTGAATCTGTTGGTTTATATTAGCATATTGATCTCTGTTGGGATATTTCTTGAATATCAGGAATCTGTTTTCAAGTGGATTTTTCTGTAGTTTGCTTTAGTTATAGTTTTATTTTCGGTAAATAATTTCTGAAATTGAAGTCTGTGAGCTTCATTTAGTTTTAAATTATCTATCTTTCATTCAGTTTTCATAACATGTTGATGTATGAAATGCTGCAAAAAGCCTTATCCACTTTCTGGTTAAAAGTGTGTGTTTGTGTAAGCAATGTGTGATTGTCAAAATTCATTGAAGATCAAATAGGGAGCTATACCTTAACTCAGAGAATTATAAATTTAAACATTTTAATTCAACTGTTAGTTTGAGATTGTTGTCTTTCATGAGCTTAGAGTAAGTAATTGATAATTTATAGAAAGACAAATCTGTATGCTAACATGGAGAAAGTAGAACCATGCAATTCACAAAAACAATAGCTTTTCACAAAACCAATAAGAAATCCACATTCATTTTAACAACATATAAACAACAATTCTCAAAACCATTCTTACAAAATTAGGAGATGCCATCCCCCATTTATAGTTTTTACATTTCAAATTAATGGCCAAGATTAATCCTCTATAAGGGCCAAGATTAACATTCTAGAAGCCTTCTAGGATTAAAAGAATATTATCTTGCACCTATATTTACTAGAGGAAAAAATACCTGCACCAAATTCCATTATAGGACAATACATCCACACCGACCCAAGGATAATAAGACAAAATAGTAGGTAGAGGAAATATTATGTGCCTTTTCCTCATTACACTTGCTTTGACTTTCATCAAGACATTTCATTCCCTTTTACAAAAGTATATTTCTAACATTTCCTCTAAGAAACATTCCTTTCCTTGACTGACATTCTTCATCTATATCCATTTATATTTTCAGAATTCTACAACTATCTCTTTGATTTTGTATGCCATCCTTTGGAGGGTAGGAATATTGACATGCCCTTGCATTCATACTTCATCTGAATGATCATGTACCACCTTCCAAGTTTTCATTAACTCTCATTCATCCAACATTCCTCGTTTCTCTCTCAGTCATCTTCCACATTCCATATGTAGGCATCTGCACAAATACATTATTCAGTCATCACTATTCTGTTCATCATAACCAATGGTCACTTCAGCCCAATCAGGGAATCATAATAATGTCATGGATCAACATCAAACTTGAAATATTTGAAATTGAAAATCAGTCTTAGAAATTACAAGTTTGGCCTAATCCGAAGACTTGAAATGAAATATAGAATTTTGTTTCGGCTTTTTCCCATTCTAATTTTGGCTCCTGATTTTTGAAACTAGGCACTCGAATTCTGAATCAAAATTGGAATTTCTAATTTCTCACTCTTGCATTCTTGAAAAGGGATTTGAAAACCCTCGACCTCTTTGAACTTCTGATTTTCGGCATCTGCATATGAAATTTAGATTTCTGATTTTGGATCCGATTTTGGGAATCTTGGAATTGGATTTCCGATTCTGGGTTATGGTTTTGAATTTAGAAATCTGATTTTGGAATGAAAATTAGAAACTAGATCCAAAAATTAGAAATAGGAATTCGAATTTATAATCTTTGGAAATCTATTCTCAGACCTTGCAATTTGGAATTCTGACTTAGGAGCTGAAATTTTTCTGATTTCTGGAACTTGAACTTGGAATATGTTTGAAGATTTGGCACATGAATAAGAAATTTTGAAAATTTCTCTCACCTTAAGGCATATTACACATGAATTGGAAATTTTGTTTTTTTTTGGGTAAAGAATTCCCACCTTAAGGCATATTGCACATGAATTGGAAATTTTGAAAATTTCCCTTTTGTAAAGAAATGTGTACAATTGAGGATTTGGGAAATTTTCATTTTGCAAAGAAATGCGTCACATTGAAAATTTTGGAAATTTCCATTTTGCAAAGAAATGTGCAAGGTTGACAATTTCAGAAATTATACGTGATATTGAGGATTTTGGAAATTTCCACCTCTAATACTAAGTGTCCAAAAACATCTCTTGTGGAACTTCCAAATTTCCCTTATAGCTCCACTTTTGTACTTTGTGGAATTTTGGTCATTTCATTTCTTTGCGCGTGAAATGAGAAATTTGAAATTTCTCAATTTCCATTTATTGCCATTTTGGCACCTCTTATGAAATTTCTTCATTTTGGTATTTAGTGCAGGAATTAGAGTTTCAAAAATTTCAACCTTACTTCATAATCCAACTTTGCATTGTTTGTGAAATTTTGTCTTTTTAAACTTTGGCGCACAAAACATAGTTTAGGAAATTTCATACTTCTATTTTTTTTTTCCTTTTTTTTTTCATTTCATAAATTTTAGCACACAAAAGGGACTTCAAAAAATATTGAACTTTATCTTTATTGCTCCTTTTGCAAATTTCACTTTTTTTCATTTCCTTGCGCACGGGGCGACCTTTTGAGAAATTCCACATTTCCTAATTTCCCTTTTATTGTCAAACAAAATTTGACTTTTGTGCTAGTGGCTACGCAAACATGACTTTAGAGAAATCTCAGTTTTAAGTTTTTTAGTTTTCTAAATTTCAGCTTCCCCCCTTTCAGCTTACAATACTATGACTTTGCAAGTTTTGACCTTAACGCTTTTCTCTTTCCAAATTTTATTTTCCATAAATTTGCGTATAAAAGACTTGTTAAGAAATTTTGAAATTTTTATTTTTTCTTTTCATTAAATTTCACCTTTCTTTACTATTGTGCGTGTAAGAACCTTTTAAGAAATTTTAGTTTTGTCTATTTTCATGCACAAAACATGGTTTTTGCAAATTTTTGAGTTTCTCTTGTTTTGCGAAATTTCTTGCTTTTGAATTTTATCGCGTGAAACCAATTAATGAAATTTCATTTTATTTTAAGAAATTTTATGTTTCATCTTCCTTTACAAAATGAAATTTTGTCTTTACATCTTTTCGCGGATGAATTATGCTTTTAGGAAATTTTATTGTTTCGCAAGATTTCAAGTTTTCATACTTCTGCGCATGCATACATGATTTAAGAAATTTCATGTTTCCACCTTGCGACATTTCACCTTCTTGTATTTTGGGACGTAGACACCTCATTTAGGAGATTTTGAGTTTCTTCATGTTTGTGAAATTTCCTATATTTTTGTTTTAGCGTGGGAAGCTTTAATTTAAGAAATTTAACGTTTCTTTCCCTTCCTACACTGCAAATTAACTTTTTGCTTTGTTGCACTTGACGACCCTTTATTAAATTGTATCGCTTTAGACAAACTAAACTGCAGGACCCGTCAAAACACCTAGAGAGGGAAGTTTTAATAAAATGTCTAAAATGCAGGGTTTGAAATTTGAAACACAAACCAAAGAGTCACTTCTTTGCTTCTAGTCAACTTTCTTCATTCCTAAATTTCCATTCCCAGTGAAATTTAGAACTTTCCAATCTCCTCATACATTCCAAAAGGTCGATTGTCAATTTCAAGCATTCTCACAACTTTCAAATTTCCTCGAAATTGAGTTATCAACCTTCACTATCGAATCAATCCTAGAAGGCGTCCTAAGACAGAACATGGCCAAGCCCCTACAACTTAAGGCATTTACAGATTTCAACACGTTGAGATAGAATGTAAACTTCAACTAAAAATATTCCAAACGAGGTAAGATAGATGGAAATGAACCTAAACTAACCCAACAACCAATTCAAACTTTTCATTGTCCATTCAATCACTTGCATCAATAGACATCCATTGCATGAAAAACTAAACAATAAAGATAAACATCCACAACCATGCAACACAATAACAACAAATTTTTTCTCATGGAAATCCAAATATAAAAAAAACAATGTGTGGGGATGACACCCACACAAATATGCACTCTTTTGAAGTACGCTCGGTTAAGAGCTTAACCCAGTTAAAAGCTTACAAATGTCCGGTTAAGAGAAAAACCCTGTTAGGAGTCACCCAGTCAAGGGATTTACCTTTAGCCCTATTAGGAGCTTTACCCTTTTAGGAGTAACCTGGTTAATGATGACATGTAACTGATTGAATGTTTGAAGATGTTAAGTTGATCACTGAAATGCAGAAGGATAATGCAAGACATTAAATCAGTTAATGGATTGTATTGTCATTGATGTCAACTTGATATAATCTAATCGGTTATAATCAAAGTGTCAAAAACTTCAAAGAATCAAAGAGAAAAATATTATGCTTTCTGTAATATATAAAAGAAAAGTATTCACAATGTGACTACAAACACCGATGGTCAGTGAAACCCGACGGATAGAGATCACCGACAGTCAAGTCACAGTGATGCCCGAGCAAGAACACTAACTAGCATTACTAACAAGTAGAATCACAGGCATACCTGACAGCCAGAAACATAGTGTAAATCGATGGAGAATCCCGAGGAGAATTGAAGTGTTGACTGACGCTATCAAAGAGTTAAACGCCGAAATTAACTTGAGTTCAGAAATGACAAAATATCTAGCTGGCAGAGCTAAATATAGATTTAACTGGTAGTTATCATTGTTATCATTGACAAGATAAGCCAGAGATAAGAAATGATATAAAGTTGTTTTGTCCAGTTGGCAAGAAGTTCTTAGCGAGATAAAACAAGGGTTTTTCTTTAAATCTAATTGGCGATAATTGTGGATCACACCAAGATCAAGAAGATCAAGAACCTAACAATGGTGATATCATGTCTATTTAAGAGACAACTCAATTCATTATGAATTGGTGAGGTGTGGGTGAATGAATAAAAAGAGGATGCCGAAGAGAAACTGTTGAAGAGAAACTTCATACAATGCTGATCAATCAAGCTAAGGAAAGAGCTAAAGTTTTCTGCGGACACCGAGAAACAGAGCACATCATCATCGAGAAAAATTAAAATGGAACACAGGTATAAACAAAGTTATATTGATCAGAATAGTTTTGTGAGATTACAATAGATCTAAAATTTGCAAGTATAAGTTGTATATGTGAATAGATCATACTGTTTCAGTTTAACCATTGATTCAGAAAGTCTCTTAACCGAGCGGGATTTAAAGATCCTTTCTATATTGAGATACATCCCAAGGAGTATCAAAAAGTTTGATCATGAAGATAGCATGAGATGCCAGATACCAATTGATAGGCCAAGTGAGTGTTTGATCAAAGATGGTAGCATAGAGATGCCCGATATTAAGTGATAGACTAAACTTTTAAATTCCCTAACAAGGTCACACCTAACAATGTGTTTGTAACCTTTAATAGGGTTGGCTCTTCACCGAGCTCACTTCAGAAGAGTGAAAATTTTGGGTTACCAGTCCCAAGTGGTTTTTACCTTAACATGGTTTCCACGTGAAAACTCCATGTGTCAATGTGTTTATGAGTCATTACTTTAGTTTTGCATTACACTTAACTTAACTGGATTGATTGGTATACTCTAGATAATTTACTGTCTTTTGGTAAATTAATAGACTGCTATTCGGTAAATCTACAGTAGAAGGTTTTACAAAGCATTTCAAGCAGTAGTAATTTGATATAAGTATATGGAGGCATTCATCTTATAGGACTAAAGATAACTAGAGGGATAATATTGTGGTACTAAGTTTTAAGGGTTGATTATTGGAATATTTTTGAGGCCATTGATTCACCCCCTCTCCCCTCTCAGTTATTACTAACAATTGGTATCAGAGCTTGTGTGCTTAGAAAGGGAGTTTAACAACTCAAATAAAAGATCACAAGATGAACAGATGAGATGTGCCCAAGTTGAATAAAGACAACTTTGCATCATGGAAAAGCAGAATACGACTCCACCTATTAGGTATTGGAAATGATATTGTTCAATACTTAGATACTCAATATGTGTTGCCTATAGGACCTCATACTCTAGAGCAATTAAGAGTAAAGCATGAGCATAACTGCATGATGATAGAACTTGCATCATCACTCTCCGATGCTGAGTCTGAAGAAGTCAAAACCTGCACCTTTGCAAAGAAAATGTGGGATAAGTTGAAGCTTTTATATGGAGGAGATGCTAATGTACTAAGAGCAAAGGCATAAATCCTAAGAGGGAGGTTTGATGACCTAAGGATGAAAGAAGGAGAAAACATTACTCAGTATAGCTGCATAATCAAAGAGGTAGTGAATGCTATCCAAGGAGTTGCAGGTGTACTTGAAGAGGAGAGAGTGGTAAGAAAAATCTTAAGAACCTTATTGCCTGTTTATGCTATTAGAGTCTCTGCTATTCAAGAAATGAGAGCAGTTGCAAACATTACAGTTATTCTAGATAGTCTAATTGGTAGACTAATTTCATTTGAGATGAATAACTTTGACAATAGTGTCTTACCATCTATAGAATCTACATTCAAATCTTCTCTAAAGATAAGTAACTCAAGTCATAGACATGCTATTAGAAATGATAGTGATTGTGATAATGAAGATCAAGGACTTGATGAAATTGAAGCACTTATGGCTAGAAGATTGTAGAGAGGCAAAGGCAAATACAAAGGTAAATTGCCATTTGTATGCTTCAATTTTAAAGAGGTTGGACACTTTGCTGCAATATGTCCAAACAGAAGAAAAGATGACAGAGGAAATGATAGATCAAATGAGAAGAAGTTTGATAAAGGTGAAAATAGAGATTACCGGAGCAACCGACAAACTAACAAGAGAGATGCCCGAGACTACAAGGACAAAGGGAAGAAAGCTTGTTACCTAGATGAGAACAAAGCTAATGACACTGACACCGAATCAGAAGAATACATCGAGATGGTATTTGTAGCCATGAAGGATGATTCAAATGAAGATGAAGAAAGGTATGTAGAAACTACACTCATATCTAAATTTAGTAAAACTGATGTCTGGATCATAGATAGTGGCTGCACTCACCATATGAACGGTGATAAACAAAAGTTTGAGACTTTTGAATACTATAATGGTGGTTCAGTGAGAATGGGAAATGATACACCTTGTCCAGTTGAAGGTAAAGAAACTATAATGTTGAATAACTTGATAAAATGTGAAAATGCACTGGGTTAAAGGACTGAATTACAATTTGCTAAGTGTTTCTCAATTGAACAATTCAAGTCACAAAGTAGCATTTGAAAATAAGAAGGCAAAGATCTAGAATGAATCAGGAAGATTGATTGGTACCGGTGAGCAGACAAAAAGTAACCTTTTCTATCTTGATGACACTAACACCACTTGTTTAATGGCTAGAAACGAAGACATATGGTTGTGGCACAAAAGATTGTGTCATGTGAACTTTGACAACATGATAAAGATAAGCAACAAAAGGAATGTTAGTGGCTTACCAACAATGACTAAGCCCGAGCATATCATGTGCAAGAATTATAAAAAAGGTAAGATGACAAAGTCTAGTTTCAAGAGTAAAACCCATACATCTACTACAACTCTAGAATTAGTCCATACAGATCTATGTGGACCAATGAGGACAAAGAGCTACTATGGAGATAGGTATTTTATTCTCTTTTTTGATGATTTTTCTAGAATGATGACAGTCATGTTTTTACAAGATAAATCATAAGGATTTAAGATGTTTAAATGGTATAAAGCAATGGTAGAAAAACAAAGTGACAAGAAATTGAAATTCTTAATGTTAGATAGAGGAGGGGAATTTACTTCAGAAGAATTCAGTGACTATTTCAATGAGCATGGAATTAAAAGCCAGGTTTCTTCACTGAGAACACCACAAAAAAATGGAATTGCTGAAAGGAGAAACAAATCAATTGTTGACTGTGCAAGAACATTGATGATTGAGAAAAGCAGCACTCAAAATTTCTGGAGGGAAGCCATCAGTACTGCTATCTATACACTAAACATAGTACAATTGAAGAAGGACACAAAGAGGACACCCTATGAGCTTTGGTATGCTCATACACCTAATGTAGGTTACTTCAGAATCTTTGGTAGTCAATGTTATATATTGAAGGATGATAGAAATGGAAAACTTGAATGCAAAAGTGAAGAAGCTATCTTCCTAGGGTATTCAACCAAAAACAAGGCTTATAAATGTCTTAACAAGTCATCTAACAAAATCATTGAAAGTGCAAATGTGAAAATAGATGAATTTGTAGAAAAGAATGATAAGGAAAGCCAAAAGGAACCAAAAGACTACAACAGGTTTGTTTATACAGAACCTAAGACTCTACCCGAGCAATAGTGTGTCTCTCCCGAGCATCAGAACATTGCACCTGAGCATCAGGCTGCAATTATCGATGATCAAGATAATACTCAAGATGATGTTCCAAACAATGGAGATGAAAATGAAGGTGAAGAAGATAATCAGAATGATGAACACAGAGTTGAACCGAAACTTGCCAAGTATGTCAGAAGACATCATCTACAGAATCAAATCATAGGAGACAAGAAGGCTGGAACAAGAACAAGAAGTAAGTCACTTAGCACCATATGTTTACTTTGTGATTTTGAGCCTAAATCTGTTAACAATGCACTTGAGAGTGAAGAATGGGTAAGTGCTATGAATAAGGAGATAGAACAGATGGAGAAGAATAATACATGGACACTAGTACCAAGACTAGATGACAAAAATGTCATCAGTACCAAATGTATATTTAAAAACAAGCTGGATGAGAAATGAGAAGTCAATAGAAACAAAGCAAGATTAGTATGCAAGAGATATGCACAAGAAGAAGGTATTGATTATGGAGAAACCTTTGCACCCGTTGCTAGACTAGAAGGAGTTAGAATCTTACTTGCTTATGCTACATTTAAAGGATTCAAGGTATACCAAATGGATTTCAAATCTACATTCCTAAATGGAATATTAGAAGAAGAGGTATACATTGAACAACCAGAAGGGTTTGTTGATCCAGATAAGAGAAACATGGTATGTAGACTACATAAAGCCTTGTATGGATTGAAACAAGCACCGAGAGTGTGGTATGAAAGACTTCACTTATATCTTATTAGCATAAAATTTGTTATAACAAGTGAAATAACAATCTATACTTAAAAGAAGATACCGATGGTAATATTCTGATTGCTAAAATTTTTGTTGATGGTATCATTTTTGGAGGGAATGAATTATTATGCAAATCCTTTGCTAATGAAATGAGCAAGGAATTTGAAATGTCTATGTTTGGAGAGATCAAATTCTTTCTTGTTCTACAGATTCTTCAACAAGATGCAGGCATTTACATCACTCAGTCCAAATACATCAAGGAAGTGTTGAAGATATTCAAGATGGAAGATTCCAAACTAGTTGGAACACCTATGGCTACCGTATGTAAGCTGAAAAAAGAAGACAAATCCAATGAGGTAAATCAGACCTTATATAGATCAATGATTAGAAAATTGATGTATGTTGTTCATACTAGACCAGATATAGCACATGCAGTGGGGATAGTTGCAAGATTCTCTGCTAATCCCAAAGAATCACATATGAATGCTGTCAAAAGAATTTTGAGATATCTGAAGAACACCGAGGACTATGGCTTATGGTACAAAAGAGAAGGAAAATTTAAGCTACAAGTCTATACAAATGCTGATTGGGCTGGAAACATTGATGATCGAAAGAGCACAACTAGAGGAGCATTCTTCATGGGTGACAAACTTGTCACATGGATAAGAAAGAAGCAAGGATGCATCTCTTAGTCTACTGCAAAAGAAAAGTATATGGCTTCTACTGCAAATTTCTCCATTATTGCATGGATCAAATAATTGTTAGAAGGTATGCATATGAAGATCCTTGAACCAGTAATTATCTATTGTGATAATACCAGTGCAATAAACATTTCTAAGAATCAGTCATGCATGCTAAGAAAAAGCATATTGCTATCAAGTATCACTATCTAAGAGAACAAGTGCAAGTAAAAGAAGTGACACTGGAATATGTTCAATCAAAGGAACAAGTAGCTGACATATTCACCAAGCCATTATCAAAGGATACATTTGAGTACCTAAGAATGAGACTAGGGGTTCAACCATTGTCTATCAGTTAGTAATCTGACTAGGAGGTTGCATCAGCCTATACAAAATCTGAAGATCAGTCATGTTGATGCAAACACTAAGATAAACAACAACATATACATTTGTACATTGCAAGGTACATTTCTGCACCGAAAATTAGAACTTTGTATTTTTGATGGATAAGGAAATTCAAGGAATATATTATGCAAAGGGATGGAACATGATATAGATAATAAAACAAGGAGAAGTATGTTTGTTTGGCATTGTTGTCAAAGGGAGAGATGTTTTCATTATCAAACAATAGGGAGAGAAATATCTCATTATCATCAGGGAGATTTGCTTTATCATACAAAGGGAGAGATGATCTCATTATCAAAAAGAGAGATGATTCCATATCACATAAAGGAGAGATATGATAAAGGAAGATATTATATCATTATCCATGAAGAGAAGTCCTTGAGAATCAGAAAGGAAAAGTTAATCAATATTCTTAGGGAGAAAAATTGATTACACATGAATTATCCATCTAAGGGAGAGAAGTAACAATGAGAGAGTTCAGACAAAGAGAAAGACTGCTGTCAAAGGAAAAATAGATTATCAAGAAGAGGAACAGTCAAGGCAGAACATATATTAGAACAAAGATATCAAATGATACATCTATCCCAGAAAAGGGATTAAATATGGAAGACAACCACTCTGCAGGAAACAAATCTAAGCTATTTTTTAGCTTACCGAGAGCTAGACATTTGTAATAGTTACATTAGGAAAGCTTGATGAAACTATATATTTCATATTGTATTAGAGATAGTATAGTATGATAATGTAGTATGTTGCCATCAATGCCAAAGGGAGATATTGATGACATGTAACTGATTGAATGTTTGAAGATGTTAAGTTGATCACTGAAATGTAGAAGGATAATGCAAGACACGAAATCAGTTAATGGATTGTATTGTCATTGATTTCAACTTGATATAATATAATCGGTTATAATAAAAGTGCCAAAGACTTCAGAGAATCAAAGAGAAAAAGATTATGCTTTCTATAGTGTATAAAAGACAAGTATTCACAATGTGACTACAAACACCGACGGTCAGTGAAACCCGACGGATAGAGATCACCAACAGTCAAGTCACAGTGATGCCCGAGCAAGAACAATGATGAGCATTACCAATGAGCAGAATCACAAGCATACCTGATGGCTAGAAACATAGTGTAAATTGACGGAGAAGCCCGAGGAGAACTAGAGTGTTGACCGACGCTATCAAAGAGTTAAACACCGAAATTAACTTGAGTTCAGAAATGACAAAATATCTAGCTGGCAGAGCTAACTATAGACTTAACTGGTAGTTATCATTGTTATCATTGACAAGATAAGCCAGAGATAAGTAAATGATTTAAAGTTGTTTTGTCCAGTTGGCAAGAAGATCTCAGCGAGATTAAAACAAGAGTTTTTCTTTAAATCTAATTGGTGAGAATTGTGGATCATTCCAAGATCAAGAAGATCAAGAATGTAACAATGGTGATATCATGTCTATTTAAGAGACAACTCAATTCATTACAAATTGGTGAGGTGTGGGCGAATAAATACAAAAGAGGATGCTGAAGAGAAATTGTTGAAGAGAAACTTCATACAGTGCTGATCAATCAAGCTAAGGAAAGAGCTAAAGTTACACCGAGAAAAAGAGCACAGCATCATCGAGTAGAATCAAAGTGGAGAAAATTTATAAACAGAGTTATATTGAACATAATAGTTTTGTGAGAATACAATAGATCTGAAAATCTGCAAGTATAAGTTGTATATGTGAATAGATCATACTATTTTAGTTTAACCATTGATTCAGAAAGTCTCTTAATCGAGCAGGATTTAAAGATCCTTTATATATTGAGATTCATCCTAAGGAGTATGAAATTTTTTGATTATGAATATAGCATGAGATACAAGATACCAATTGACATGCCAAGTGAGTGTTTGATCAAAGATGGTAGCATAGAGATGCCTGATATCAAGTGACAGACTAAACGTTTAAATCCTCTAACAAGGTCACACCTAACAGTGTGTTTGTAACCTTTAACAGGGTTGGCTCTTCACCGAGCTCACTTTAGAAGAGTGAAAATTTTGGGTTACTGGTCCCAAGAGGTTTTTCCCTTAATAGGGTTTCCACGTTAAAAATCTGTGTCATTGTGTTTATGAGTCATTACTTTAGTGTTTTGCATTACACTTAACTTAACTGGATTGATCAGTATACTCTAGATAATTTACTATCTTTCTATAAATTAACAGACTGCTAATCGGTAAATCTACAATAGAAGGTTTTACAAAGCATTCCAAGCAATATTAATTTGATATAAGTATTTGGAGGCATTCATCTTATAGGACTAAAGATAACTAGAGGGATAATATTGTGGTACTAAGTTTTAAGGGTTGATTATTGGAATATTTCTGAGGCCACTAATTCACCCCCCTCTTAGTTATTACTAACAGTTAAAGGATTTCAAACCCTAATTAAAGAGTCACTTGGTTAAAGGATTTAGAAATCAGACCTATTTCAGACCTATTAGGATCTACCCAGTTAATGGATTTAGCTTGATGAAGTTGTTAGGAATCAACAAGTAAATGATTTGAGAAAGTAGCACTCTCTGCTAATATAGATCCAATTCAAGCTCAATATTTGCTTCACATATAGACAATCTTCTCTCTTCTCTCTTCTCTCTTCCCTCGATCGCACCTCTGCATCCACTATCTACACTTGTACTTTTCATCATTTTACATATTTATACATTACAAGTTCATTAGGGAAATTAACCGCCTTACAAAATGTTTTACAATCTGTTCCACTTAATGAACACACCCTAAAATATGTTAAAAATTTAGAACACTATCTAAAAAAACTAACGTTGACCTTCAAATCCATCACACATCAATTTGACAAAGAAAAGTCAAACCATAACATACTTTCCATTGTTCTTGCACAACCTCCGAGAAATCCAATCATAATGATCATATAAAAAGCCAACTCATTAATCCTCATCAATATTCAACATTACCACAATCCCTGGAACACATAATCACTTAGTGCAACATGATGCATCATTACCAGTCAAGGATCTGACTAACTGTTCTAAGAACTTCTTTTAACTTTTCACTAAATGAGCTTCTTTCACTTGAAACTTGGTCTTCCAGTCATCGAATCATGATGTAGTCGCAAAAAAAACCTCATAACATATTCAAGATAATATATCTTGAACCACAACATCTAAATCCAAACCTATTTGACACAAACATCAAATCATCCCTTCTTGGCTTCATCTTGTTCTTCCTATTGACCTATCAACCTTCAATTGATCATAACTCTCACCATACATATGATAAACCTATGCGGTCATAGATATAGCATTTAGAGACATCACGTAGTCTTCCTTTACGATTACACACACCAAATCTTACCATAGCTCTGGATTTAACCTCTTGAATATACATTAGTATAACAGACACTGTCAACCAACAAACATTAAGTTGACATCAATGAAAACATCATAACTGATCAACCTATCATCAGATCTGCATCAAATACATACTCAACTTAACTCTACATTAGTTATGCTAACAATCTCCCCCTTTTGTATTAATGACAACACCAATAATACCAATCAATCTTATAGAGCATCTTTGTAGTTCACTGTTCCCCCTTAGCTGATTCTTCTGAGTTTCTCTTCTCGTGCTCTTCTGCCAAATATTACTCTTCTCTGACCTTCTCCTCCTTTGACAACAATGCCAAAGACACAATATTATCAATACATCATTTTCTGTAATTGTCTTCATCTCTTTCCGACTACTCCCCCTAAGGAGTATTCCCCTAAACATCAATCCACAATTAAAGATATGGCAATAAATCCATTGGATTGATGCACCAAAAACATCTTAGTTCTATTTAGATAGGGGCATAGCCCCTAGCTTACCTCTAAGGTACTCAAAAGTATCTTTAGGTAGTGGCTTGGTGAAGATATATGCTATCTTCTCCTTTGTTGGTACATATTCCAACTTCACCTCTTTCTCCTACACTCACTCTCTCAAAAAGTGATACTTAATTGCAATATGTTTAGTCTTGGAATGCATTACTAGATTCTTGGAAATATTTATTGTACTTGTATTGTCACAAAAGGTAGTTACCAGTCCAGTCACCTTTTCTTTGATGCCTTCAAGAATCTGTTTCATCTATGCAATCTGTGTACAATTTATAGCTTTTGCTACATACTTTTCCTCTATAGTGGATTGTGAGATACAATTTTGATGTTTGCTTGTCCAAGATACAAGCCTTTCACCTAGAAAGAATGCGCCACCACTTGTGTTATTTCTATCATCAACATTTGCTGCCCAATCAACATCAGTAAACACACTCAAAGAGAAATCACCATCATGAGAATATCATAGACCATAGTCAACTGTCCCTTTCAAATACCTACATATCCTCTTAACTTCAACCATATGAGATTCCTTAGGGTTTGAGCCACTATACGAACTGCTTGAGCAATATCTGGTTTACTATAAACAACATACTGCAACTTACCAATCATAGATCTATACAAAGTAGTATCTACTACATCAAATTCATCATCCTTTGATAATTTACATCTTGTTACCATGGGGGTTCCAATTGGTTTGGAGTCATCCATACCAAAAGTCTTGAGTACTTCTTTCACATATTTCAATTGACTGATATATATACCATTCTTTAGTTGTGAAACCTACAATCCAATAAAGAACTTGATCTCTCCAATCTATGACATTTCAAACTCCATCTCTTCAACAAATGTCGAACTCATCTCATCATTTCCTCCAAATATTATATAATCAACAAATACTTCAGCTAACAACAACATTTCTCCTTCAACTTTTTAGTACACATTACTATCATCACTTGTTCTATTAAAGCCAATCTGAATAAGATAGGAATGTAACCTTTCATACCATGCCCTTGGAGCTTGTTTCAGTCCATATAGTGCATTTTGTAGCCTGCATACCATGTCCTTGTCCTCTATCAATGAAAAACCATCAGGTTGTTCTATGTAGACCTCTTCTTGAAGAATTAAATTATAGATAGATGACTTGACATCCATTTAAAAAATTTGAACTTCTTATAAGTATCATAAGCAAGTAAAATTCTCACCCCTTCTAGTCTTTCTACTAAAGCAAAAGTCTCTCCATAGTCTAGTCCTTTTTCTTGTGCATAACCCTTGGTTACAAGCCTTGCCTTGTTTTTGATCACATCTCCATCTTCATTCATTTTTTTCTCCTAAAAATACATTTGGTACCAATCACATTTTTATCTTTAGGTCTAGGAACAAGTGCCCATGTATCATTCTTCTCTATTTGATCAAGTCCTTCCTCCATAGCTTTTACCCAATCCTAATCCTTGATTGCTTCCTTCATTGTCTTAGGATCATACGTGGAAATCAAACAAGAAATTTCTCTAAGATTTCTTCTAGTTAGAATATTTGCATTCTTATCTCCTATAATCTGATTAGCAGAGTGATTCATCTTCACATACCTAGGTATCATCAGTTCACTCCTAGGAGATTCTTCTTCTGCCAGTTGAATCACTTCTCCCACATTGTTTTGGTCTACTGATTCATGCATTTATGGTTCAATATACACAATCTCCCAATCATCCTTTGTCACTTGCTTTCTTGAATCACCAAATTTCTCAGGGTATTCATCCACCTTTATATTTGCACTCTCAATCATTTTGTTATCTCTTTTATTGAAACACTTATATGCTTTTCTTTTAGTAGAATAAACCAAGAAAATACCTTCATCTTTTTTTGGATCAAACTTTCCTATGTAATCATTCCTCTTAATGTAATATCTACTACCAAAAAATTTCAAATATTTAACATTAGGTGAGTGACCATACCATAGCTCATAAGGTGTCTTATCTATTCCTTTTTTTTACTTGCACTCGGTTCAATGTGTAAACAATAGTACTGATTTATTCTATCCAATACATCTTCGGTACATCACCATGAATCAACATAGTCCTTGCAACATCCACAATAGTTATGTTTTTTCTCTCCATAACACCATTTTGTTGTGGAGTCCTTGGTGCAAACAATTATCTCTTGATTCCATTATCTTCATAGTACTTAACAAATTCTGCAAAAGGAAACTCACCTCCTTTATCATATATTAAACATTTCAAATTCTTACCTGATTCCTTCTCAACCAGTACCTTGAATGATTTAAATTTATGAAATGCATCAAACTTCTCCTTCAAGAAAGTTACCCACATCATTCTAGAATAGTCATCAGTAAACAATATGAAATATCTTTCACCTAGATAACTCCTCTATCTCATAGGCCCACAAAGATCAGTATGCACCAAATCAAGTATGCTTTCAGATGAAAAAGATTTTCTTTTGAATGTAAAACTAGTTAACTTACCTAACTAAAATTCTTTATACATCATGTTGTATGGTTTGACTAATTGAGGAAATACCCTAAGCGCACTAGTCTCACTTACTTTTATCAAACTATCAAAGTTTACATGAAAAACCCTTCTACACCATAGCCAAATATCTTCAACCTTTGCAACCAAACAAATGTTCACAGTAGTATTCAGATAGAATAAATTACCTTTAGTCTTCCTATCAGTAGCAATCTCATCACCAGAGCTTCCAATTATTATACATACACCTCCTTTGAATTCTATTATGTAACCTTTATCATTTAGTTGACGCACACTTAACAAATTATGTGTTACAACATCCACATAATAAACATCATCTATATTAATCTTTCCATTCAAATAAATCATGTCTTTACCTTTAACCAAACAAGGTGTACCATTACCAAACCTTACCACACCACCATAAAACTCATCAAGTTTAATGAACTTACTCTTATCACCTATCATGTGATGTGATCACCCGTTGTCTATAATCCATTCATCATTTTTATTAAGTGAGAGACCAGTGCCTTTTCTCCTTCTGATGGATCTTCTTTGACTATAGCATAAAAAAACTCCTCTTCGTCATTATCTCTTGATTATTCATCGATAAATCCTTTATCCACTGCAACAAAGCATTGTTTCTTCTCTTTTCCCTTAAACTTTATGAACTTATCCTTTTGTTCACCATTAGAACATCTAGCAGCAATATGTCCAATCTTATTACATGCGAAACACTTCTGTGGAAGTTTACGTTTGTACTTACTAGATCCTCTAGGCAGTCTCTTTTCTATTAGAGCTTCAATCTCTCCTTGTTTCCTTTCTTCTTCCAAGATAGCTTTAAGTTCCTTGGCATAACTTGACATGTAATTATAATCATGACTTGTTTCATTACCTTTCCTTTCCAGTACATTAGACACCAATGCTTTGAAAGCTACCTCAACGCTTGGAATGCTGTTATCAAAGTTATTTAACTCAAAAACAATAAGCCTACCAATCAGTCCATTTATAGTAACATTATCAAAGGTTTTCAACTCATTTATGGAAGACACTATAATGGCATAAGTAGGCAATAAAGTTCTCAACATTTTACTTACCACAATATCTTCCTCAATAGTTCCACCAACACCTCTGATGGCACCAACAACTTTTTTTATTCTTAGGCCATATTGTGCAATGCTCTCTCCTTCTACCATCTTTATGTCATCATACTTTCATCTAAGGCTCTCTTCCTTAGCTTTTTGCACATGAATATCTCCTCCATGGATTAGTTTCAACTTTTCCCAGACATCATAAAAAATATAAAGTCCACGAACATCAACATATTCAATATAAGATAAGTTACTTACAATGGCTTCATGTGATTGAGTATTCTCTTGTTTTTCTTTCTGTTCATCTGCATTGAGAGTTCCAACATGGGTGACATGCATCCAGTATTGAGATCCCATACCTTTTAGATATAAATTCATTCTTCCACACTTTACCAGGTATTTGTCTTTAGAGAACTTAGGAGCTTCCTTCCTCATGATTGGATCTTTTCCTCAAGATGTTAGGCTTACCACAAAGAGAACCAAATATATAATACCAATTTTTAGAAATAGGATATCCAAGATTACTGAGAGGGGGGGGGGATTCGGTAATCTAACTATTCAAACTTTTCATTAACATTTCAACCAATTGCATCAACAAACATCCATTGAATGAAAAACTAAACAATAAAGATAAACATCCACAACCATGCAACACAATAACACCAAAGTTCTTGTCATGAAAACCCAACTGGGAAAAACCATGTGTGGGCATGACACCCAAAAAAATCTGCACTCTTATGAAGTACGCTCGGTTAAGAGCTTAGCCCTATTAACAGATTACAAATGCCCTGTTAAGAGAAAGACTTTTTTAGGAGTCACCTAGTCAAGAGATTTAACTCTATCCCTATTAGGAGCTTTACCCTATTAGGAGTAACCTAGCTAAAGGATTTAAAACTCTAATTAAAGTGTCACCTAGTTAAATGATTTACAATTTAGACCTGTTAGGATCTACCATGTTAAGGGATTTAGCTTGATGAAGCTGTTAGGAATCAACAACTAAATGATATGAGAAATTAGCACTCTCTGCTAATACAGATCTAGTTCAAACTCAATCTCTTCTTCACATACAAAAAATCCTATCTTCTCTCTTCTATTTTCTCTCGATCGCACCTTTGCATCCATGATCTACAGTTGTACTTTTCATCTTTTTACATATTTATTCATTACAAGTGCATTAGGGAAATAACCTCCTTACAAAACATTTTAAAATATTTCCCACTCAATATGAAAACCCTAAAACATGTTAAAAATATAGAACTCTCTCTAACAAACTCAAACTGGCCTTCAAATCCACCACACATCGATTTGACAAAGAAAATTCAAACCACTACATACTTTCCAACATTCTTGCACAACCTCCAATAAATCAGATCATAATGATCATAGAAAAAGATAACTCATCAATCCTAGTCAATATTCAACATTACCATGATCCCTAGAGCACATAATCACTTACAAAAAAATGGTGCATCATCACTGGTCAAGGATCTGACTGACTGTTCTAAGAACTTTTAACTTTTCACTGAACAACCTTCTGTCACTTGAAACTTGGTCTTCCAGTCATGAAATCATAATGTGGTCACAACAAAAACCTCATAACATATTCAAGATAATATATCCTAAACCAAAACATTTGAATCCAAACCTATTTGACACAAACATCAAATCATTCCTTCTTGGCTTCACCCTGTTCTTCCTATTGACTTGTCAAACTTCAATTGATCATAACTCACACCATAGATATGATAAAACTATGCGGTCATAGATATAGAATTTAGAGACACTACTTAGTATTCCTATATGATCACACACACCAACTCTTACCAAAAATCTAGATTCAACCTCTTGAACATACATCAGTATAACAAGCACACTGTCAACCAACAAACATTAAGTTGACATCAATGACACCATCATAAATGATCAACCTATCATCAGATCTGCATCAAACACATGCTGAACTTAAATTTGCATTATTTATGCTAAGATTGTGTGAAAGGAACAAAAAATGATGACCCATGCTGGGAAATGTTCCCAAACATTTCGAGGATGAATATTGAATCAAACCCAGAATCTATAGTTAATGTCCAATGACCAACCTAAATGATAAAGAACACACTCACAAGTAGATGAAACTACTAAGTGCATTACACATACTCTATCAAGTGTGTGCATGTGTGCCCATTCTAGCTTGTGACAATCTATGATGCCAAAGTTTAGGTATCACAAGCTACCTAAGGACCACTAGTCCAAAATAATATTGGATATTTCCTTGTTTCCACTCAGACGTCTATAGCCCCGATGAGGTTACCACCTAAAATCCTTGTGAACATTATTCTACTACTAGCCTGACATCTATAGCCCTAGTAGAATTTCTCACATCTTCCCTCTGGTCTAGTATCAAATACATACACATTTTGTATTGAAGAAATTTCTACCTTTTGGATTGAATAATATATATTTTCTTTCTTTCTCACTTCTCTCTAGACTTATAAGCAGTGAAGCTTATGGTGTGGTGAGGATTGTAATGGTTGGTAAAGAAGGGACAAGATTTTTCACCTATCTTAACATCCATATAAAAATGACAACTTAACCCAAAAAATTCTTTAAATGTAAATAGTGATGATCAAGGTGCTAACAACAAGATGCAAAGAGTAATAACATTTTGAGACAAGTTTAATACTAAATCAAATGAGTTGGTATGGAAAACTAATTAATGGCTCAATTTTTGATAGATACACGTATATCAACTAAATGAACTAGAACATGATTAGCCTAGGCCATCATATTTGTACGATGTAAACCATCCTTCTTAGAACAACAAGATGTCCCAAATTATTAAAGGCAACCTAAACTACAACCACTAAACTAGACCAACCGACCAACTACACTAAAGATAACCTAATACTGGAAATGTCACATCCCTCTATTTGTCAAACCAAGCTATCACATATGAAGGAATTACGTGGCAGTTTAAGCCAAGGTGGAAGATATGTTTTTTAATTTTCTAACCACCAACCTATCATCGACATTAAATGTTGTATTTAGAATCTTCATGAAACCGCCATTCTGGAAGGATAGAGTCAAGAGGAGGACAATGCAAGTGGGTGGAAACATGTTTTTAGTCTCCTTGACCAGCGCATAGAAAAAGAGCTGTAGATTGGAGGAGGATAAAAGGAGAAGAGAGATCAGTGTAAAAGGAAGAGAAAGTGATTTGGTAAAAGGAATAGAAGGGATATTTCAGCAGAGGATCCAACACAGGAAAAGGAGGGAAGCAAGGTAGAGTTGGGAGAAAAGAATACGCAGGAAGATTGGAGGTGCCAGGTTCTTTTTTTTTGGTTTTATTTCTTTCTAAATTGCAGTTCACCAGTTTTGTTAAAATAAAATTTTGGATTTCCAAGTGGACATAGTAAATGTACTAGTTTGATTGCATAGGAATTTTCTGGTTGCTGCGTATTGATTTATGTTTGTGTTTACTTCCCATATCAAATGCAGTTTTGAGTGAAATATTGGGTATTTTGGGCTCCATTACTTAGTACTTTAATTATTAGTGTATAAATTACTTGGCTTATGCTGATTGCTTCCAAGTTTGGAAAAAAAAAAAGAAAATTGGAAGCTATTATGTAGAAATTTTAAATATCGGTGTTCATTTGGTGAATCTCTTGGTTGCTTTGCTGCAGAACGCTGTATGGGGGAATTGGTTTATTTATTTTGGGAATGAATTTGCAGTATGGTTAGAAATTAGAATGGTAATATTGGGTGATCTTATCTTGATTTTTGAATTCTACAACCATCTAAAATCTCTGTTAATGAATTCAAAACAGCACAGGACACATTATATTTATTTTATCTTACAAAAATAAACAACAATCATAACTTCCTCTTATAACCAAAAGCTCCATCAATTTCTCTATTTATTCTTTTTGTGGATAAAATTTCAGCTTTAAGTTATTTAAATATATTTTTTTGGGGAAATAACTAAATTATATTTTGAACCTTAGGAGGGATATATATGGAAACCATGTTTTTTTTGGAATCTAGCAAAGAAGAATGACTCAAGAAACATAAAAGATTTTCTTCTTTTTAGCATATGAATCTTCCTTCCATTTTCGACTCAAACTTACATAGTTAAACACCGAGAGACAATTTAAACTAGTTTTGGAACTAGAAATAAAATGAATATTAGCTAAAAGACCATTAATTTGTACTTTACAATTCAGTAAGAGAATTATACTGAAGTTAAAACAGAACCTTCCTACTATTTCCAAGATGATATTTGGTTTAACTAATTTTATTCTCTCGAAACTTAATAGACCATATGGAAAGTAGGTGTTCGTTATTTATTTTTATTCTGAATATCTACTTGTGGTGTTTTTATTTTATTTTATTATCGATAATTGGAAAAGTAAAGGAAGGTGTAGGATGTGGAATCCCAGGAAAGGGTAATTTTATTTTGCATTACCTGTCAGTAGAAGTTTGGTTTTTTTTTAAAAAGTGCTTTGGCCAAAGCTTGGTAACACATGTTTTCTTAAATGTGTATGGTTACGTTTTATCTTCCTCTTCTTGAATCTGTGAATAGAATCTATTTAGAAACTTGTGGAAAGTTGTTAGAAATCACAGACACACCAGATTCCTTCTGACCCATTAGTGCCAAGAGATAGACTTCTTGGGAAGGGTTGGTGTACTCTTCATTTAAGGATGAACCTCAAGGGAGCTAACCACTCTATGGTTGGGTGGATTAAACCCCTAAACCACACTCCCATCTTGAGATTTGTAGATGGATAGGTGTACGATGGCTTAGGAGACCAGAGTATGCAGATGGACAGTTGTTCGATAGAATTCATGTTATTATGACCCTATAATTTTGTACATAATGTATGTAATTATGTTATAATCCATTTATGATGTAAGGTGCATGAAAAGTTAGTCGGCATTCTGAAATTGAACATTGTAATTTTACTGATTATGGAAATGTTATAGTTTTGACAGAATGGTCGATTACTTTTGGAAATATTACTTTTTGTGTTATGTCAAATAATTGAAATGAAATAGAATTTGGTATTCATGAATAATTGTTGTCTTGATCTTTTTTGTCAATTAGTCTTTAGCATTGACCGAATATGACTATAGAATCGACATAGGAGAAATTTTGTCTTTTTATTCTTATGTGGCATTTGTGGATTTTTCAGTCATTACATATGGTATCAGAACTGTGTTTAAACACTAGTTACTTGGTCTACTATTGCTAAGTTACATACTTATGCCTAGTGTAGGAGTTAATTTGACACCATGGATACTAGGAACAGTAAACGGGCTAATTCTAGCAATGATCTGAATGGTGAATCTAATCAGAGGTTGGATCAGATCTTGGCTCTCTTGTAGTAGCAGGGTGATTGCATGGATCATCTGGAGCAAGATTTGAGAGTTAGACAGAATGATGATGAAATAAGGAAGAAGGGAGAAGATCTGAGGATACAAACTCAATGAAAAAAAGAGGAAGATTTGAGGCTGGAAGCTCAAGCTAATAAGGAGGAAGACCAGAGATTGGAAGCTCAGAGGAAAGAAGAGCAGGATAAGAGGAATGAAGAAATATTGAAACAAGATGCTGATTCTAGGGCTACAACAATACCCAATAACTGGAAAAGAATAGCAGAGGAACTGAGTAGATACCTCAAGAAGGTCGTGCCTCCTACCTTCAATGGTAAGACCATTGGTGATCAGGCTGAAGCATAGATTATATCCATGGAAAACTACTTTCACATTCGCAATCTTTTTGGCGAATCTAGAGCGATGTGGGGTGCTTTTCAGTTGACTGGGGAAGATGGTACATGGTGGAATAATGAGATGACAGAGAAGAGGATGCAACCTGGTGAGATCACTTGGGAGGATTTTCTTGTAATATTTTGTAAGAGGTGGTTACCACAGCTATATTATGACCGGAAAGTAGCTGACTTCCAGAACCTAATACACAAAGTATTATCTGTTACTCAGTATCATGAGATGTTCTGTCACTTGGTTAAGTATGTACCTCAGTATTAGCAGGATGAGTGGTTTAAAACCCTCAAATTTATTCTTCGACTACGTCCAAAGATAGCATCTGAGGTCAACATGCATGAGCCTAAAACTATGGACTTTTCTTTTAGGTTGGAAATAAGGAAAGAGCAGAAATTACAGCATGTGTCTTCAGTAAAGGGTAATAAGAGAACTAATGCCTCTCAAGGATTCAAGAGGAAATTATAGGACAATCAACCTAGGGATTCTATACGACAGCAAGTTTAGAATATGAGAGGTAAAGGTCAAGGGAATGCAGGTAGGAATACCAACAATAATGGCGCTCAGTATCAAAACAGAGGTGCCAACCGGAATGGGAATAATAGAAATGACAGCAGGAGGAACAAGTCTAAGGGTAGGAAAGGACCAGTGGGTGGTTGCTTCACTTGTGGAGGTGACCATTATGCCAGTTCATGCCCTCAACAAATGGTTCATAGAGATGGGAAGGGTCTCCAGGCTCAACATCTAATTCATGCAGCTATTGACTGTAGGCAAGCCAACTTTCAGGCTACTCCGATCCAGTTGGTTGGTAAGCTCTTTGGCCAAAATGTTTCCATTTTGATTGATACTGGAGCTACAGAATGTTTCATAGATCCTAGAGTTGTTTCTTTTTTATTAGTTAGAATTGGATATTTATCTGAACCATGGATGGTAGAATATGGAAATAGGGCAGAGCGTAAGGTTGAGCAATGTTTGGCTTGCAGTGAGATAGGACTTCCAAATTTTTAGATGCAAGTAAACATGGTCTTTATTCATTGATGACATTTTGATCTACTCAAAGAACATGGAAGAGTAGGAGGAGCATTTACGAATAGTCTTACAGCAACTTAGAGATAAGAATCTCTACGGGAAGCTATCTAAGTGTTCTTTCTATTAGAAGGAGATTCATTATTTGGGTCACATCATCTCTGTAAATGGAATTGCAGTTGACCTTGCAAAGATTAAAGTCATTCTTGAGTGGCCAACTCCACATAATGTGAGTGAAGTTAGAAGCTTCATGGGACTCACAGGTTATTACAGGAAGTTTGTGGAGGGATTCTCCAAGATTGGAGCACCTATTACATCCCTTCAGAGGAAAGGGAAAAGATATGAGTGGACGGATACATGTGAGAAATCTTTCCAGTTGTTGAAACATAAACTCACATCCGCTCCTATTTTGATTATACCTGACCCGAATGGATAATTCACAATAATCATATATGCTTCAGGGGAAGGTCTTGGAGGTGTACTTATTTAGGATGGTAGAATAGTGGCTTATGAATCTTGAAAGATGAAACAATATGAGGTTAACTACGCACCTCATGACTTAGAATTGGCTGCAATTGTGCATGCTTTAGTGATGTGGAGACATTACATTTTGGGTAAGCCATTTGAGTTAAAAGTAGATCACATGGGACTTAGGTATCTCTTCACACAACCTAATCTCAATGCAAGACAGAGATGTTGGTTGGATTTTTTGAGTGGTTATGACTTTGGCATTGAGTACATTAAGGGAAAGGAGAATAGAGTGGCAGATGCTCTTAGTAGAAGAAGACACATCACATCTATCTCTACTTCTAGGACACGGTTGATGGATCAAATGTTGTAGAATCTTCCAGGAGATGATCATTATGAGATGGTCAAATCAGCCTTGCACATTGATCCATCATTTCACCATTTTGATGGATACACTTTTGAGGATGACGGTATTCTCAGATACCAGAACATGATGTAAATTCCCGATTGAGAAGGGTTGAGGAAGGTAGTACTTGAGGAGATGCATTGCACTCCATTTACAGGACATCTAGGGGTAAACATGATGATTTTTGATTTTAGGCCACTGTACTTTTGGCTAGGGCTTAAGCATGATGTGATAGCTTATGTTGCCCAATGTTTAGAATGCTAGCGAGTTAAGGCTGAGCATGTCCACCCAACAAGACTTTTATACCCACATGATATTCCATATTATAAATGGAAAGTCATTAATATGGATTTTATCCAAGGTTTACTCATGACATGATGCAGGCATGATTTTATCTTGGTAGTAGTTGACAAACTAACCAAGGTAGCTCATTTCATTCCAGGGAGTTTGAAAGATGGATCCTTGGTTTTGGCCAAGAAGTTTATTCAAGAGATTTTTAGACTGCATGGTATACCAGAGACCATTATATCTGATAGAGATACAAAGATTACATCAAGATTTTGGACAACCTTGAATGCTTCCTTGGGTACATGGCTGAATTTCAGCACAACCTATCATCCTCAGATAGATGGGTAGACTGAGAGAGTAAATCAAGTTGTATAATATTTACTACGAATGTATTGCATGGATCAACAATACAAGTGGGAAGAGCATCTTCCATTGGTAGAGTTTTCCTATAACAAATTCTACCATGCTTCATTGGGAATGACACCATTTGAGGCACTATATGGGTGGAAATGCCACACTCCTATCAATTGGGATAGAGTAGAGGACAAGATCGTTGTTGGTCCTGAATTGTTGAGTGAGATGAATGAGCAGATGACTCTAATTTGTGCTCGATTGAAAGAAGCAACGGATCGTTAGAAGAGTTATGCAGATAGGAACCACACTTTCAGGTAGTTCCAAGAAGGGGACAAAGTGTTCTTGTGTGTGAGACCACATAAGAGATTTATTTATTTTGGCAATTCATCAAAGCTTGCATCGAGATATGTGGATCCATTTGATGTTTTGGAGGTTGTCAACCCCATTGCTTACAGACTTTCTTTATTGCCTGCTCTAGCCCAAATCCATAATGTGTTTCATGTTTTTTTGTTGAAACCCTATCATCTAGATGCATCTCATATCCTTGATTGGTGTGCATTCCAGGTTCAGGATCCGGGGGTGGTGCTAGTGAAGCCTACCCACCTCGTTGATCAGGGTGCCATCAGGGTGCGTGGCATAGATGTGTTGTAGTATAAGGTTCAATGGAACCAATTCTCTGTTGATAGTGCCACTTGGGAGGATGTGAAAAACATGCATAGATAATTTCCATAGATTTTTGATTAGACTTATATATGTTCTTATTTCCAGTTACTCATGTTATAGACATTGATACTGTTATGTGTTTTTATCTGGGACTTTTACCGACATTATGGACTTTATTGACTTGGTCAGATAATTTTGACCAAATTCATTATGCTTTATGATTATCTTAGGCATGTTAGAAATTATTATGGAAGTAAATATGTTATCATGTGATTTGCATTGCTTTGATGTTATCTCGAATAAAGAATGTCACGAAATGTTAATACAACTTAATGTGAATATTATGATGTTTTATGGATGATTAATTGAATGGTATTTAAATATGGTTTTGGATTTGTGGACTAACCTATTGATCATCAATCTAGTGGTTTGATGGCTTTAACAAGATTGAAGGTGAGGGTGTGTTTTAGAAAGAGAAGTTTATCTTCTCAGTAATGGTTGATCAGAAAAATCTGGGTTTTCACACACCACGTAGTATTTGATTTTTATACTTGCTATAGATAAATGAATTTTTGTTTCTAACTCTATCTCAAATGGTAAATGCATGGTGTGTGTGGAGATTTAAAATTTTATTAGAATATGATAAGTAAATTTCTAAACTTATTGATCATAAAATGCATTATCTTGAACAATGGAACTATAATTATTAACAATGTCAATGTAAATTTCTTGATTCTCTTGGATACTATTGCAAAATTAATCGATTCATCACAGATGATGCACTTCTTATGGGGGGAAGGATGTCACATCCCTCTATTTGTCAAACCAAGCTATCACATATGAGGGAACTACGTGGCAGTTTAAGGCAAAGTGGAAGATATATTTTTTCCTTTTCTAACCACCAACCTACCATCAACATTAAATGTTGTATCTAGAATATTCATGAAACTGTCATTCTGGAAGGATAGAGTCAAAAGGAGGACAGTGCATGTGGGTGGAAACATGTTTTTAGTCTCCTTGACCAGCTCATAGAAAAAGAACTGCAGATTGGAGGAGGATAAAAAGAGAAGAGAGATCAACGTAAAAGGAAGAGAAAGTGATTTGGAAAAAGGAATAGAAGGGAGATTTTAGCAGATGATCCAGCACAGGAAAAGGAGGGAAGAAAGGTAGAGTTGGGAGAAAAGAATACACAGGCAGATTGGAGGTGCCAGGTTCTTTTTTTTTGGTTTTATTTCTTTCTAAATTGAAAATCACCAGTTTTGTTAAAATAAAATTTTGGATTTCAAAGTGGACATAGTAAATGTACTGGTTTGATTGCGTAGGAATTTTCTGGTTGCTGCTTATTGATTTATGTTTGTGCTTACTTCCCATATCAAATGTAGTTTTGAGTGAAATGTTGGGTATTTTGGGCTCCATTACTTAGTACTTTAATTATTAGTGTATAAATTACTTGGCTTATGCTGATTGCTTCACAATTTGGAAAAAAAAAAGGAAAATTGGAGGCTGTTCTGTAGAAATTTTAAATATTAGTGTGCATATGGTGAATCTCTTGGTTATGTAGTGTAGGAGTTTCTGGCTTTGTTGCAGAACGCTGTATGGGGGAATTGGTTTATTTATTTTGGGAATGAATTTGCAGTATGGTTAGAAATTAGAATGGTAATATTGGGTGATCTTATCTTGATTTATGAATTCTACAACCATCTAAAATCTCTGTTAATGAATTCAAAACAGCATAGGAAACATTATATTTATGTTATCTTAAGAAAATAGACAGCAATCATAACTTCCTCTTATAACCAAAAGCTCCATTAATTTCTCTATTTATTCTTTCTCTGGATAAAATTTCAGCTTTAAGTTATTTAATTTTTTTTTTGGAGAAATAACTAAATTATATTTTGAACCTTAGGAGGGATATATATGGAAACCATGTTTTTTTTGGAATCTAGCAAAGAGGAATCACTCAGGAAACATAAAATCTTTTCTTCTTTTTAGCATATGAATCTTCCTTCCATTTTAGACTTAGACTTACATAGTTAAACACCGAGAGACAATTTAAACTACTTTTGGAACTAGAAATAAAATGAATATTAGCTAAAAGACCATTAATTTTTACTTTACAATTTAGTAAGAGAATTATACTGAAGTTAAAAAAAAACCTTCCTACTCTTTCCAAGATGATATTTGGTTTAACTAATTTTATTCTCTCGAAACTTAATAGACCATATGGAAGTAGGCGTTCGTTATTTATTTTTATGCTGAATATCTCCTTGTGGTGTTTTTATTTTATTTTATTATCGATAATTGGAAAAGTAAAGGAAGGTGTAGGATGTGGAATCCCAGGAAAGGGTAATTTTATTTTTCATTACCTACCAGTAGAATTCTATTTTTTTTTAAAAAGTGCTTTGGCCAAAGCTTGGTAACACATGTTTTCTTAAATGTGTATGGTTATGTTTTATCTTCCTGAATATGTGAATGGAATCTATTTAGAAACTTGTGGAAAGTTGTTAGAAATCACAAACACACCATATTTCTTCCGACCCATTAGTGCCGAGAGATAGACTTCTTGGGCAGGGTCGGTGCCCTCTTTATTTCAGGATAAGACCCTGAGGGAGCTAACCACTTGGTGGTTGGGTGAATTAAACCCCTGAACCACACTCCCATCTTGAGATTTGCAGATGGACATGTGTCCGATGGCTTAGGAGACCGGAGTATGAAGATGGATAGTTGACTGATGGAATTCATGTTATTATGACCCTATAATTTTGTACATAATGTATGTAATTGTGTTATAATCCATTTATGATGTAAGGTGCATGACAAGTTAGTCGACATTCTAAAATTGAACATTGTAATTTTATAGATTATGGAAATGCTATAGTTTCAACAGAATGATCGATTAGTTTTGGAAATATTACTTTTTGTGTTATGTCAAATAATTGAAATGAAATAGAATTTGGTATTCATGAATAATTTTTGTCTTAAATTTTTTGGTTGATTAGTCTTTAGCATTGACCGACTATGACTATGGAATCGACATAGGAGAAATTTTGTCTTTGTATTCTTATGTGGTGTTTGTGGATTTTTTGGGCATTACAGGAAATAAAACTAGCTAAAATGAGAAATAAAAATAATCTAATTTTAAACCTAAACAACTATATACAAGGTATCTTAAATGAATGGGCATCATGTAACCTAGAAGAACACCTAATCCTTTATGAATTCTCAATTTAATCATCACAATAATGGTGTAATTTGGGGTGTGCAGTCTTGTAGGTATTTGTTTGTATTTAGAGAATTTTTTAATCCCCCCACCATCATACTTAGGAAGATCATAATGCAAAAATATTAAGTGAGGTATTTCATCAGGCCCACAGCTTATCCACATACACATTTTACATTTCGGATCCCCATAATCAAAATGTAAATTTGAAAATTGAGTTTAGGGAAAGAAATAACGTAGCATTCTCTATGTTGGAGGAAAGCATCTTGTTCTTCATTCAACAAGGAAAGATGCAACATGTTGACCCTAATATTCTCAGGTGGTCACATTTTATGATGCAACATCTCTGCGCATTTGACACATGCAAAGAAATACAAATTTAGAAAATTCAGAAATATGGAACATGTTACCTGTTTGTATGTGCTAAATTTTTTATTTCTTCTTCAAGTAGGCCCTCAAAATCATCCACTTTAACACTATCTAGAGTTTCTGTGTCAACAAACATCATATATAAAACTGGTTGTCCAACTAAGGTTGGAGGTTGATCCTTCTATAGTAGAAATGATTGTTGATTTGCAACTTCCTTTTCTTTCACTTGACATCCTTCAGATTTGTGGTACACCTCAGCAAAATCCTCCATACTTGATATATTTGAGAATGTATCTTCATTGTTGGAAAGTATATCTTCTTGATATTTAGTCGTGTTTGTGCCAACAACTTCCAAAACCATTTATACCTCTTCGAGAACATTCTCCTTTTCACCAATGACTTCTTACTGAATGCTTTCATCCCACTATTATGGTGGTTTCATTGGATCTGCATCATCACTGATCACATCCATTCATAGTGAGAAAGTGAATTTGTAATGTGCCTCATTATGAATTTGACACCAGCTGGGTAGCAATATGTTTTCCAAGTATATTTTATCTTCTATATTCAACTGGATCTTGATCATATTTTTGAATACAAAGAAGGCTTCACTTTTCACATTTATATGTGTGCCCTCAGAAAAATCTTCAAGCAATTCTATAGAATCAATAGAATTGAACACATCCTAAAAGAAGATGTTCCCTTGTACATCTAAGTCTATCCTAGACAAGAAAGTTAGGAAACTCTTCTCATTGGGCTTCATGATATTTTGGATTTTGCATCTATCTATGACTTCATACTGCAATAAAATCTACGGGTATAGCTACTTGTTCAATAATTCATGAATTTGGGAGATGCCAATGAAATGAATTGCCTCACAACACGAAACCTAAAGCTCTCGTTCTTCTATTCGGGCTGAATTTTTTGGGTTTTTTTTTTAAATTTAAATTTTTGTCCTTTTTTTTGGTATTTTTATTGATATATAAAGAGAGCTTATTAGATCCAGTAGTGAAAAAAATCATGCCCTCCTTCTAGCACCAAATGTGTTGATGGAGTTGTTAGGCACACCACCAATGCAGAGTAAGAGTCATGTAGACACTCGGTGGGACTATATTGTTCTTCATGTTTTTTTGGCCAGTATGTGTTTTCCGATCGCACGAAGGATTTTCCCGTTCGATGAAGCTTAACGACTCATTTTTTGATGATGTTACATTTGTGTCCGGCCTACTTGAGGGATTGTAATTCTTGTTTCATTCATTGGAAGGAGATCCTTATGATTTGGGTCCTGACCTATTTGTTGTAATACATTTTCTTTTCATTTTTTGTTGTAATACACGTGGTGACCTTTTGAGAAATTCCATATTTCCTAATTTCCCTTTTATTGCCAAACAAAATTTCACTTTTTTGCTAGTGGTTTCAATCATGAATTTAGAGAAATCTCAACTTTAAGTTTTTCACTTTTCTAAATTTCACTTTCTCCCCTTTTAATCTTCCTTTACAAAATGAAAAGTTGCCTTTACATATTTTCACACATTAAATAAGGTTCCATGAAATTTGATTGTTTCACAAGATTTTAAGTTTCCATAATTCTGTACATGCATACATGATTTAAGAAATTTCATGTTTGCACATTGAGACATTTCACCTTCTCTTATTTTGGGGCATAGACACCCGATTTTGGAAATTTTGAGTTTCTTCATGTTTGTAAAATTTCTTGTTTTTGGGTTTTAGCATGGGAAGTTATAATTTAAGAAATTTAATATTCTTTCCCTTCCTGCACTCCAAATTAACTTTTTGATTTGTTTCACTTCATGACCTTTATTAAATTGTATCCCTTTAGAAAAATTAAACCACGAGACCCGTCAAAACACCTAAAGAGGGGAATTTTAATAAAATGCTTGAAATACGAGGTTTGAAAATTCAAACACGAAGAAAAGGGTCACTTCTGCACATTTTTTCCATTCTTTGGAATTTCTTCATTTCTAAATTTCCATACGTAGTAAAATTTCAAACTTTCCAACCTCCTCATACATTCTAGAAGGTCATTTGCAAATTTCAAGTATTCTCAAGACTTTCAAATTTCCTTAAAATTGAGCCATCAACCTTCACTATTGAATCAATCCTAGAAGGGATCCTAAAAGAGAAATTGGCCAAGTCCCTACAAATTAAGGAATTTATAGATTTCAACATGAAGAGATAGAATCTAAACCTTAGTCGAAAACATTCCAAATGAGGAATGATAGACAAAAACATACCTAAATTAATCCAATGACCTAAAATAAGATTGGGGTCCCTATTTTCAACAAGGCATGTGGCATAACACAACTTGCACAAGATTGTGGTACCAATCCTACCACTTTTTGTTGGCATACAAAATAAATGAGAAGCTATATGATGCAACTGATATTATGTACACATTGCTCTTAAAGATGTCATATGGAATACCACAAATGACGTCTCCGTACATTTCCAAACCATGAGCTAGGAACATGTACCATATGTTGTATGATATTTCCACTGACTAGGTACTTATATGGTGTGGAGGAGATTTTTTGTGAGCCACACTTGTACAATATGGAGGGATCTTTGCTGCACCCGTATAGTTTCAAGGGATCTTTTGTGGAGTTATTGTACGGTCCATAAGTTATATCTTGTTGTATTCGTTGTAGCTTTTGCTATATGATAGAATTTTCTTGGAAACTTGTGTCATGTAATGATGTAATATGATGTGAGTCTGTACACAACTTGGGTAGAGTTGTACACAAAGGTATTTAGGTTGTGTAGGATGAACTAACATACCCACACAATGAAAGTGTTATATGATGTTAGTTTGTTGCTGAATTGAAAAATAAAAATGAAGATGTTGTACATAACATATAGGTCATACATGAGGGCTCATGAGCTATTGTATAGGATAAATAATGTAGCTAGGACAATGTATGAGGAACCAAGGATTTCTCCATACAAAGGTGTTTCATGGGTGTCATACAGAAGAATGGTTCGCTGGGGATACAAGGTGCAGTATGCGAGTCGTAGGGAAGAATGGTTCATTAAAGAGTAGAGCCTTAACCACCGTATGGAATGTGTCATACAGTATATAAATCACTAAGGTTGTACTTTAAAGGAAGTAAATTTCTGTTGTACGAGCTATGTTATATGTATGGTATTTTTCCCCAACTTGTGAGTGATGTCAAAATGCTTATGTTCTTTCCTTTGTATTTCCAAGTGCCTAATAAGGTAAAATCTTGACAAGGTTTTATTCCACTTCTTATACCAAAAAAAGAAAGCCCTTGTAGAGAGTGAGTCTTGCATATGCATATTATTCATTATTTTTTCTTACCATATTTCATCTCTCCTATTTCCCCTTTTATTTTCCTACGATTTTTTGGTGAAGTGGATTTCCCTTAAAAATCTCTTATACATTTCATGTTACATATTATACTCTTCATACTATCGACTATATCATCCATGAATTTACTGTTGGGATTAATGGGAAGTAGTACTGAGAGGGGAGGGGTGAATCAACACCTCTAAATTTTTTAACTCTTTTCACCATTCATCATTAGTAATCATTCATTACTGCATTACCAACCATTACTGTTATTCTTTCTTATGCATGTAGTATTAATTCATAATCTTTAATAGTTTGCAACATTCATAGAAACATTCATAAAAGTAATAAAACCATAACACACAATATAATATCGCAGAAAACTCTTGTTAGGAAGTAAAAACTATGGTGGGGATGGCACCCACACAACTTCATTATCTGCATAATGGAAGGGAGCCAATAAAGGCTTACAATTGATCACTTCTGATGATCTACCCTGTTAGGAGTATTAAGGTGGAGACCGGTTAAGATCTACTCTGTTAAGAGCTTTAGCAACACTGATTTAAGTGTGCACTCGGTTAAGAGATTTACAATAAGACTGTTAAGTCCACCTTTCTTGAAAGGATTTCTTAAGTGTACTACACTTGTTAGAATGAGTACATATGATTGACCTGACTGTATGAAATCTACAATTTATTATTACAGATCCATTAAAGCTCTCATAATAATAATATCACCTTAAGTGACTGACTAATACCTTTCTCTGCTCATCGGTAGCCTATGTTCTTGTTCTTGAAACTGATTTGGTTCTTTTCTGTCCTTCTACATGAAATCTCTTGTCTGGTCTCTAGATGCTCTCCATGGCTATAATATTCATTAAACAACAACTGTTTACAATAGATTGAGCATCTATTTATACAATTATTTGACCTATCTTTGAATTACGCATTACAATGTTAACTCTTAGATCCAATATTTACAACTTGACCTTGATCTTTAGTTTGCATGTTTTAAATCAGTAAAACTAATTAAAACAATAATAAATACATTGATTCCTCCGCACATCATTAATTTAAAAGAAAATGAAGAAGCTATAAATACTACTTCAGCGATTTATCTGACGTGGAAAGTCAGATCCACTTTTTGAGGGATGTAACTGACTGTCGCTTCTTGGTCATCGGGTTGAACTGAAATTTTGTCGGCGTTCCTTTGTTGAACTAATCATCGGGTTCCCTTCATCTGTCAGGTTCCTCTTTGTGCTATTCCCTTGGGTTACATTGTTGTTACTCGTCAGGTTCCATTAACCTTTTTATCATCGGATAACACTGAATAGTGTTTTTCAAGATGCTTTGAACTTTGCAGTATCGGGTAACCTTGGCGTTGGGTAGTGTTGTTCCCTGTCTATTGGTGTAGTGTAAATTGATGGTGTAGATCATGTTTTTCACCGTGTATACTAATGGAAAAATGTAATGCCTTCAATCTCCCCCTTTGACATTAGTATCAAGAAATGATATGTGCACAATACTAAAGTGTTTAGTATGTACACCATGTCTATATGCTTGTGATTATATGACTCCCCCTAACTGTATGCATCAGTATAGTATAAGTGTATATGTACATATGTATGCTTGCCTCTGTACTATACATTCCTTGTTCTTTTCTCTTTTAGTTGTATGACTGTACATAGTATTTTCTCTTTTCATTTTCCCCTTTTATAATAATTGAACTGTACATATCATTTCCCCCTTTATTTGATACTCATGAAAAAAATGTACAACTTATAAGATGCCAAAAATTGACAAAAATGTGCAACTTACAATGTGTCAAGAATATGAGAATGGTTTGTCTTGATGTCTTCGAGCAATTTCTCTCATTGTTCTTTTAGGAATTCTAGTGCCATGTGCTCTAGCTCTAGCCTTGCATGCATATCATAAATGTAGTCTAGGATAGACATTTTTGGGGTGGCAATTAGTGTGTTTGCCTCTATCACATGTTGTTGTAGTAGTGAAAATGTCGGTAAGAGTTGAGCTTGGAGCTCATTTACCTCATCTTTGTACTTAGTCTCTACAATCTATATGTCCTGTCTCAATTTTCGAGCTTGTTTGAGTTGCTCATTGTGCAATTTAATTGCCTCTTCATTATTTGTGAGACTTTGTGCACTTGTCTTAAGATCAACATCAATTTGTTCTATCTTATTGGTATACTTCTGTGTGAGTTGATCAAGTGTGCACAATTTCTGTATCAAAGTAATAGCTTCTAAGATGATTGGATCAGTTGTGCTCACCAATTTAGAAAGCTTTACCTTCGTCAATGCCACTTCTTGGCTTATCTTCTCAGCTAGCTTGAACTCATACTTCTATTCAAGTTTTTCTTCCATGACCTTCTCAGCATCGATGTTCTGTGATGTGATTGCCTCTGTGAGAACCACTAGTTGATCAAGCATCGGGGTTGTCTGATCAACATCTATATCTGATACTATTTGCTAAAGTATCCCTCTTGCCACTTTTAGTACCTTTGCCTCCTTTGTGGATTTAATTAATTTGTCTTGCATTGCCTTTCTCTCACAGAGTTTTGCATACTTGGTCAATTCAGTTGGATCCAATGTCCTCAGATCACAAAATGGTATCTCAATGATTTCATCCAGAGATACTAGATTCTTATGGTTGTTGTTCTTCTTCTTTGAGACTTATGGGGACGTAGATGTATGAACTACCATTGCTAGTTCATTTTTTCTTTCTAAAGTGCTTTGTGAAGGCTTTGTAGAAGATGCTTCTTGTGTTTTCTACTCGGGGTGCACCTATCAGTTTGGTGAAGACATCTCTCCATCCACCTTGGGTGTCTCTGTAGATTTTTCTTCTATTTTCTTCTCCAGCTCATCCTTCTTTTCCTCTTCACTCTTATCTTTCTTCTTGTCCTCTTCTACCTTTTGTGTTTCTTCTTTATTTTGATCAGAAGAGTTATCTTTCTAATCATCGGCTGCAGCCTTTTCTGCAGTTGTGTCCTTTGTATTATCGGTGCGCTCTTTTACTTCAGCCTCACCCTTGTCCTTGGGTGTGTTGTGTCCTCTGCAATAGATTCATCATTACCCTCTAATATATTGATTGCCTTCATTAATACAAGAATATTTATTTTAGTGGTAGCTTGGGCTATATCCAGAGTGGTGTCTTGCTCATCGGTTCGATCATTTAGAGCAGTGACATCCTCATCTTTTTGTATCTTTTTTGTAGGGTCTGGTTCTGTTAAGTCGATGAATGAAGTGTCATGTAATGTCTTATAAACAACATTCATTTCTTTACCATCTGATGTCTGCAAATCTTGTTACTATCCCTGATCCTTAAGTGTTATGAATATAACATCATCTTTCTTCTGTGGATCTTTATCAGAGTCATAATTTGTGATGTCTTGAATGTCAAGATCATCCATGACTTTGTCCAAGTCATTTTGCTCCATTTTTTCAACATTTTCCAAAGCAATGTGCTAAGGACTTGTCTTGTCTTTCTCCTCCTCTCTATGAGGTGTGTCGGTGAGAAGTAACTGTTCCTCATGACTTGTTGACTCTACTGGTAGATCTAATAGATGTCTCCATTTTGTTTTGGTCATATTGTCTAGCTCTCTAAACTGATCTTCAAGCACTTTTTAAGCCTTTATCTTGGCTACAAACTTGCCTGCGTGCTTCTTCATAATCTCTTTGATTTATTCAATCTTAGATTCAGGAGGCATTAGTTTGACAAGTACCCTCTCCCTTGCTTCTCTCTCAGTTTGTAGAGCATATTACAATTGTTGGGATATTCTATTACCTATCTCTTTAGGTATTTGGTTGATGAATTTTGTTGGTACATATTTGTACTTGACCATTGCCCTTATTATGGCATCTTGTATCTTATTTTGGTCCTCTGGTTTGAGTGTATCCCATTGCCTAATTGTTTTGTTATGCATTGTGCCAGATGCAACAATAGATTCAACAACCTCATCAATTGTTTGATTCATGTAATTCTTCTTTACCACATCAAGTTCATCTTCTTTAGAATCCTCTATGTCAGCCTTAGTTCTGACCATTATTTTTCTCCTCTTTGGGGGTGTTGCATTTATAGTTTGTTTCTTTGTTTTCTTTGTTGTTAGTTGCTTCCTCTTATAGGTCCTTACTTGACCTTTCTTAGGAGGTGTGGTGTTGGTTTTAGCAGTTTGACTCCTTGTCCTCTACTTCTTTGTAGGAGGTGGAGGTGTATCAGATTTAGTTTCCTCAAAATATGATTTGTGTTCATCATGCTCTTCTCCGATGGTGCCTTGTTCACCGGTTTCCTTTGGTTGTTCATGTTCCTCCTTTGTAATCGATAAAATTTTCTTGAGATTCTTAACCATCTTATCCTTTTTATTGACAATCTTCTTTATTTCTAGGCCTCTTTTTATTTTGATCTGGCCTCTTCATAGGTTCCAAACCTTGGCTGTTTGCTGTCAATAGGCTCATTGATTAATGCATCAATTGCATTTGTAGCCTAATCTATGTTGATTTCCTAATCTAGTGGTGCTAACCAAGTTGTTCTTGGTACAACCGGTTTAATGTGGGTGAAATCTGTGTCCACCATAAAACATATCTCATCCCTATGTTTTCAACAAGTTGTTCAGGGATCCTTGTCCTTTCCATCATCTTTTCCTTGAATTCAAGGAAGTATGCAGTCATAATAGATTCAAAATTATCTCCTAGTGACTTAATTAGTTCACTAATCTATAATGTCACTGGTTTTGTAGTGTCCCACTTTACTTTTCCTACTGAAGGAAAGTACTCTTGAAAATAGAAAAAGATACACATGATAAGTGAGCTGAACTTACATGTGTTGGTCTTTGTGGACCTAATTGTGTTCATGTTTTCATCAAGTTGTTTCAATAGGATCTCACATAGATCCATCTATATCCCCTTCGTTACAATATTGTAAGCTATTCTTACTGATGTTGCAGATATGTTGTTCAATCTATTTTCTTGAAATATTTTATAACCAATCACACATGCACCGAACCTCAGTTCTTCATCGGTGATGGTGTTTACTTTCAGACCTCTATTGTCCCATTCAAATTTTGTGAGTTTTGTGACTTCTGGCCTAGAGGGATTCTTGTGAGCCTTAGGCTTGTTAGTTATTGGATAACCAGTGACAATGTGAAGGAAATACTTGGTTATTTGTTTGGGTTGATCCAACCATAACTTCTGGTCATGCAATCTGCTAAGCACCAACCTAATCCAGTCGGTCTTGAAGTCCCTCAGGAAATATAGGGAATTAGTCATCCCTTTGACCTCTAAGTGTTTGTGCTCTTCCTTTAGGTTTCCTTCTACATCACAAAGCTTCTTATAAGCTTCATCCATCTCTAGATCTCCTATTTCGGCGATCTTGTAGTGAATATAAGACCTAACATCTTCTATGAGCAAAAACCTAGGTGAAATTTTAGAAAATGCACCGGTTTCATCAGGTTGCGATTCAATCTCCAGGCATATCTTGTATTTGGGTTCTACACATGTGCTATTCGTAATCAACTTAACCACATTATTCTTATCACTCTTAATCTGTATGGTTCTTGACGTGGTTGCCATTGTTTTTCAAGTTTTAGGGCTTTCTTGAAATTTAGGGCTTTCTTGATAAATAATGATAGAGAAATTTTGGTTCCCTTAGTACTTACTTTGATCCATGTGCTTGGATTGATTTGAGGATGCTCTTCTTTCTTCTCTTTAATCGCTCTATTTTCGCTCTTGCTTTCTCTTCAAATCGCCAGTGCAAAATGAAGTTGTCCCGTCATCTATTTATAGCCTTTTTGCCCTAAGTCTTTGTCATAAATGCTCAACGACTTGTCGGGACATGAAGATGGAGTTCATCGGGAATACTTTTAAATTCATCGTTGGTGTTGACATGATGCTTGGGATAGCTGTTAACAATTTTTCTTTTACCAACACATATCGGTATTCTGTCGTGAAAACTTTGTAACTTTGCCTTCTTACCAATGGGTGTCGGGTTACATTGGCAACTTAACCTTTTTATGTGTTGACCAAAAATTTTTGGTAAGTGTTAACAGCTTATCCATTATTTTCACTGATGATTTTTGGTATGCATATACCAATGGGGTTGTTTTCTCAGAATTGAAACAAGTAACATAATATGGATCTTTATTATGCAGATTTTGACTATCTATCAATTTGTATAATAAAACTGATGCAAAATATGACTTGGTGTAGTGCAGTTCCATACTTGTTCAGCTCAAGTGGGGGTGGTGATGTCACCAGATCCATTGGATGGGGTGTCACCATTTGCACTGCTTGGTCCAGCTTCATCATTGCTTGAAGCTTTTCTCCACATTTTGTCTCTAGCCCTCTGGATATCTTCAATGGTGTTTCCATTGGGATATATGCTTGTCTCTGTCATTTGGTCTTTACAATCCTTTTTGAGATGACCAACTTTGTGATAGTGTAAGCATGCCATTCCAAGGTTTGACCAGCCTCTAGATCTTTTGGTCCATTCTCTCATGCAGTTTGTAGAAATGTGACCATATCTACCACATGCTATACAATTTTCCTATGTATTATAGTCCCATACATATTGATTACCGATTCTCTTTACTTGATAGGGAGCTTCTTGACCTTTTGGCTTCCATGCTTGCCTTTCCTTTTTCCAGCTGGTGCAGGAGCACACCTAGCTCAAACCCTTAGCTCATTATTTCTGGCATGTACTGACTCTAGCCAAGTCAAGAGAGTGTGTGTGTCAACCTTAGAAGGTCATTTGTTCTATTTCCCTAAGATGGATATGACTAGATCAGTCCATTTTTAGATAGGTTGCTTAGTTGGTTTCTTTTAGTTGTGTGTGTGTGTGTGTGAGGTAGTTTTCAAGCCTCTGGAAATCCAACCAAGGCATTAGGAACCTTGTATAAGCTGCTTGGTATCACTGGCGCTCGGCCAACACAACCAACTCGACCATCACTAGCAGCTCGGCCAACACTGTCAGCCAACTCGACCATCACTAGCAGCTCAACCATCACTGTCAACCAGGTTGGCCATCACTAGCATCTCAACCAACACTTTCAGCCATCTTAGCCATCACTAGCAGCCCGGCCAACACTATTAGCCAGCTTGGCCAACACTGGAAGCTCGGCCAACACTGGCAGCTCAGCCAACACTGGCAGCTCGACTAACACTGGTAGTTAGTTTGCATTAATGTTGCTCAGCAAATTCAGTCGTAATGGCCCGTGAAAAGTGCATCTTGTCTTTTATGGGCAGTATGGTTAGTTGTAATGGTTCTTGAAGAGATTCTTGTGAATGAGTGGACTGTTAGGGTTTTTTCTAATGAGAGGATGGTTATTAATAACATCCCAAGCCTTCACTTTAGAGATCTAGAGAAGTAGAGGTAAAAAAAGAGAGAAGCTACAGGAAATTGCAGAGTTGCAGATTATTGTAGTTTTTGATTTCATTTCCTGTAATGAAAAGTTGTAGATTGTGTGTTTAGTGGATATTAAACTTCTTTGTTCATTTTGTATGCAAGTATATTAGTTTACTTTCTTTCTATTTTCCAAGTTATTAGTTCTTCACCCATTCTAGGTTGTAAACAGTAATGGCCCCTCGAGAATCCTGAATCCATGGTGAGAATCATGTGTTGGAATGGAACTCGAGAGGATCCCTTGTACATATTTTCCTTTTTGTTTTCTATAGGAGAAGCAACAACAAAGAGTCTAGAGATCTTACCCTAGGAAAGCTTGGTAATAGTCCGGCTAGGGAAGAGAATGAAAGCAATGTTTAGAAAACATTGAATAAGTGAGTAGAATGAATCTATTTGTGTAGGTTCAGCAAGAAGAAGATGAAAAGAATTTTGATGGGGGACTGAGTCTTGAAGAGGAGGTAAATTTGAGAGTGGCTTACCTCAATTTAGGGCTATGAACACCCTAAGAGATCTAGGAGAAAGATCTCAGAGCAAAGCCAAGCTGGTTTTGTAGTAGCAACAAGACTCCAGTACCACATCACCAACATTCAAGACTTCTGTGCCCATTCATCTTGCATGTAGGATAGTATTTGTACATGTAGGTTTCCTTCTTTGGTTATTCCATCTTAGACTTACATTCATATTATTTATGTCCTTTTTTCTTACACTTATAATAGAATCCTATGAATGAAGATGTAGATTTAGGAATATCTTTCATTTTTCCTCGGCATACATTTGATGTGTGGCCTTGCTTTCCATAGTGTTTGCATGTCAGCTTTCTTGGTCTTGGATTTTCATAGACATTTTTTTGGATTGGCTTGATTTGATGATTCTACATTTTCAGTAAAGCCTAAACCATTTTTGTTGTTGACTCTTTGTTTTCCTTCGAGAAAATCATCCATTCTTTTATTGCTCTCTTCAGCCTTTCTGATAACTTCATTATGCTATTGCTGAATTCTAACCTCATGCTTTAGTTTTTCATTCTCTTCTCTTAGTTCACCGATAGCCTGTATTCTTTCAATGAGTTCTATATTCATTCTATTTTCTTCTTGACTCATTAGAATAATCTGATTTTTGATCTCATGGTGATGCTTAGCATGTATTTGAATTTCTAAATCCTTCTGTTGTAGCTTTTCTGTAATCTTCCTTCTGTCATCAATAGAAAGTTTTCTTTCTATTTTAGCTTGTCTAGCAGTGATGACATGTAACTGATTGAATGTTTGAAAATGTTGAGTTGATGATCATGCAAGGCATTAAATCTGTTATTGTATTGTATTGTATTGTCATTAATGTCAATTTGATATAATCTGTATGGTCATGGAAACACTGCCAAAGACTTCAAAGAACTGATGAATCAAGGCTATGCTATCAGTAATGCATACAAGTCAAGTATTCACTAAGTGACTGCATACACCGACAGAGTGCACACTGATGGTCAAAGTAAAAGAGCAAAGTCATAGTGTTACCTGACGAGCTAATGCAAAACATTATTGATGAGCAGAGTTACAATGTTGCCCGATGAGAAAAGCACAAAGTAACCCGACAGAAAGAATTTCACTGTTACCCGACAGAAAAGACAAGGACTGAGATCCTGATGACAATTGAATTCACACCGAAGGAAGAGTTAGTTATCACTGATGACTAATTGAAGTATTGACTGACATAATAGAGAGTTCAAAAAATGACAAAATGCTTAGCTGTCAAGAAGCTAAAGATAGAATTAATGGATACTTATCATTGTTTTAATCATCCAGATAAAGCTGAAGATAAGTAATTGATTTAAAGCTGATTTGTCTAGTTGGCAAGAAGATCTCTTTGAGATAAATTAGGATTTTTTTTTAAATCTATATATTAGCGAGATTTGTGGAACACGCCAAGAATCAAGAAAGCCAAGAAAAGGGGAAATCATGTCTATATAGAGACCAATCCAATTCATTACGGATGGGGATTGTGGGGTGAACAAGAGAATAGAGGAAATATGCTAAAGATAATCTAAAGGAGAAGAAAGTATTCATTCAGTCCTAATCAATAAGCTAAGGAAGGAGCTATATTCTGCAGACACTGACAAATAGTGAGACAAGCATCATAAAGAAGAATAGTGTGGAGGAAAGGTATAAGTGAATATATTGATCATAGAGGTAATGGACTTACAATAGATCTGAAAATATGCAATTGAGTTGTATGCATGAATACATAATTAGTGTTTTAGTTTAACCATTGAAGCATAAAGCCTCTTAATCAAGCAGGACTTAAAAGTCTTTTACAATTGAGATACATCCCAAGGAGTATCAAAAACTTTAATCATAAAAGTAGTATTGGATATGTCCGATACCTATTGACAGGCCAAGTGAGTGTTTGATCAAGGATGGTAGCATTAGATGCCAGGTACTAGGTGACAAACTATTTCTAAATCCTCTAACAAGGTCACACCTAACAGTGTGTTTGTAACCTTTAATAGGGTTGGCTCTTAATAGGGCTCACTTCATAAGAGTGAAAATTTGGGGGTACCAATCCCAGTGGTTTTTCCCTTAACAGGGTTTCCATGTTAAAATCCATGTGTTATGTGTTTATGGTTTATTAATTTACTGTTTTACATTTCACATATGCATTTCTGGATTGATCGGTATACTTTTCATATTTATTGTGTTTCAGTAAATAGTTAACTTCTTATCGATAATCATACAGAAGAGAGATTAAAAAAGAAATCCGACAAGTAGAAAATTGATTAAAGTATGTCAAGACATTCATCTTGTAGGATAGAATATAAATAGAGACATAATCTATGGTTATAAGTTTTAAGAGTTGATTTAAGAATTAATTTTTGAGGCCACTGATTCACCCTCCCCTCTCAGTTATTACTAACAATTGGTATAAGAGCTTGTGTGCTTAGAAGGAAGGTTTCAAGACCTAAGCTAAAGAACACAAGATGAATAGATGAGATGTGCCCAAGTTGAACAAAGATAATTTTGCTTCATGGTAGAGAAGAATAAGACTCCACTTATCAGGTATTGGTAATGATGTTACTTAATACTTAGATGTTGAATATGTGTTTCCCATAGGAGCACCAACATTTGAACAATTGAGAGAGAAGAATGAGAACAATGACATGATGATAGAGCTTGCTTCCTCACTCTCTGATGCTAAATTTGAAGATGTCAAAACCTGCAAGACTACAAAGTAGATGTGAGACAAATTGATGCTTGTACATGGTGGTGACAAAAATGTTTTTAGAGCCAAGGCAGAATCCCTTAGAGGAAAGTTTGATGATCTCAAAATGAAAGAAGGTGAAAACATCACTCAGTACAATACAAGAATCAAAGAGGTAGTCAATGCTATCCGAGGAGTTGGAGGTGTACTAGAAGAAGATACAGTGGTAAGTAAAATTCTAAGAACATTACTACCTACTTATGATATTAGAGTATCTGCCATTCAAGAAATGAGAGCAGTAGAAAATAGCAATGTTACTCTAGACAGTTTGACTGGAAGATTGATTTCATTTGAGATGAATAACTTTGATAATAGTGTCCTACCAAACATAGAGTCTGCATTCAAAACTTCTATGAGAATAAGTAAATAAAGTCATAAGCACACTATGAGAAAATATAGTGATAGTGAAAGTCAAGAGGATGATCTTGATGAAATTGAAGTGCTTATGGCTAGAAGAATGCAAAGAGGCAAAGGTAAATTTCCACTTGTTTGTTTTAATTGTAAAGAGATTGGAAAATTTGCTGCAAGATGTCCTAACAGGAGAAAAGATGACAGATCATTTGAAAAGAAGTCTAACAGAGGTGATTATAGAAGCTATCGAAAATTAGAAAGAAGAGATACCTAAGACTACAAGGACAAAGGAAAGAAGGCTAGTTACCTAGAAAAATACAAATATGATGATACTGACACTGAATCTGATGAAGATATTGAGATGGTGTTTGTGGCAGTAAAAGATGATTCAGATGATGATGAAGAAAGGTATGTAGAAACTGCACTCATATCTAAGGTTAGTAAAAATGATGTCTGGATCATAGATAGTGGCTGCACTCACCATATGACTGGTGATAAGAAGTTTTTTGAGACTTTTGAATACTATAAAGGTAGTTCAGTAAGAATGGGTAATGACACACCTTGTCCAGTTGAAGGTAGAGGAACTATAATGTTGATTAACCAAATAAAATGTGAAAATGCTTATTGGGTAAATGAATTGAATTATAATCTATTGAGTGTTTCTCAGTTGAATAATTTAGGTCACATAGTAGAATTTGAAAATAAGAAGGCAAAGATCTTTAATAAATCAAGAAATTTGATTGGTACTGGTGAGCATACAAAAGGTAACTTATTCTCTCTGAATGATACTGACACCACTTGTTTGATTGTTACAAATTAAGACATATGGTTGTGGCACAAAGGATTATGTCATGTGAACTTTGAAAACATGATAAAGATTAGCAAAAGGAGAAATGTTAGAGGCTTATTGACGATGACCAAGCCCGATGACATCATGTGTAAGAATTGTCAAAGAGGTAAGATGACAAAGTCTAGTTTCAAAAGAAAAACCCATAAATCTGATGCCATTCTATAATTAGTCTATACTGATTTATGTGGACATATAAGGAAAAAGAGTTATTATGGAGATAGATATTTTATTCTATTTGTTGATGATTACTCTAGAATGATGATAGTCATGTTTCTAAAAGATAAATCAGAAGCATTTAAGATGTTTAAATGGTATAAGGCAATGGTTGAGAAACAAAGTGCTAAAGAATTAAAATGCTTAAGGTCATATAGAGGAGGGGAATGTATTTCAGATGAATTCACTAACTTTTGTAATGAGCATGGAATCAGGAGACATATCTTTGCACCGAGAACACCACAAAAAAATGGAATTGCTGAAAGAAGGAACAGATCCATAGTTGATTGTGCAAGGACATTAATGAAGAGAAATGAATCACCCAAATCTTCTAGAGAGAAGCTGCCAATACTGTTGTTTACACATTGAACAGAGTACAATTGAAGAAAGGCACCAAAAAGACACCTTATGAGCTTTGGTATGGTTACACACCCAATGTAAGTTATTTCAAGATTTTTGGCAGTCAATGTTATATCCTAAAAGATGATAGAAATGGAAAAATTGACTCCAAGAGTGATGAAGGAATCTTTCTAGGGTATTCTACCAAGAGCAAGGCTTATAAATGTCTAAATAAAGCCTCTAACAAAATTATTGAAAGTGCAAATGTAAAGATAGATGAATTTGCAGAGAAGAATGAAAAGGAAAGCACTAAAGAGTCAGAGAACTACAATAGGTTTACTTACAATGAAGAACCTGACACTCTACCCAACCAAAAATGTAGAGCTCCCGAGCAATAGATCATTGCACCCGAGCATCAGGCTACAAATATTGACGATCAGAATATTGCTCAAGATGATGCACAAAGTGATGGAGAATAGAATGAAGAACAAAATAATGATCAAGCTAATAGACAAAGAGCTAAACCTGTACTTGCAAGATATGTCAGAAGGAAGCATCCACATAACCAGATCATAGGAGATAAAAATGCTGGTATGAGAACCAAAAGTAAGTCTCTAAATAAAAGATGTCTTATTTGTGATTATGAGCCCAAATATGTCAATTCTATACTAGATAATGATGAATGGATAAGTGCTATGAATGAAGAGATTGAGCAGATAGAGAAAAATAAGAAATGGACACTTGTACCGAGACCAGATGAAAAGAATGTCATTGATACAAAATAGATATTCAGGAATAAGCTGAATGAGAATGGAGAAGTCACCAGAAATAAAGCAAGACTAGTATGTAAGGGGTATGCAAAAAAAGAAGGAATTGACTATGGAGAGACCTTTACACCCATTTCTAGGCTAGAAGGAGTGAGAATATTACTTTCTTATGCTGCATATAAAGGATTCAAGGTATATCAAATGGATGTCAAGTCTACATTCCTAAATGGAATACTTGAAGAAGAGGTATACATTGAACAACC
>MU227782.1:196905-230729 GCA_018584345.1 Thuja plicata | reverse complement strand
TGCATTACATTTACTTCTCCAAAGTAGTCTCTAATTAAATCTTGAAACCATGCATTAATTACAGTTACCCATACATTAAATGATGTGGATCAATCTTTAATTAACATTACATATCCCAATAAAATTACCTAAGTCAGCCAGAGATGTCAAATCTCATCATTAATCCAATTACTATAAGTCAGCCAACATCACTGTTTTCACTCAGCAATTTCACTGGTGCTCGACATTGAACAACTTTGCTTGTTACAAACAACTTTGCTTGGCACAAGCAACTTTGCTCGACACAGAATAGTTAGAAAAACTATCTTTAAAAGATAAACAACTAATTACTTTTCCAGAGTGCCAACTGATCAAGTACCCTTTTATTTTCCTTAACTCAACCATTCACTTGGTCTTCTTGTTAAATCTTCTTCATCAACAATAGATATGGTACTCAAACAGATAACAATAGTCTCAGTAGTTAAGGTTTGACAGCAATGACAAAATAACAATTGCTTGCATTTTCACTTTTCAACATCTTCTAGGTATTTCCAAATTGAATATGCTTTGTCTTCCTTCTTGATCTCAGAAAATTCACTATCAGATAGGGCATTGATTAGGGCTTCTTTGGAAATTGCATTTTAGGTGAATATTTCTTTTTGTTTATTAGTAGAATCTTCTTCTGCAACATCCTTCAAGGTGGGAACATCAATTGCATGAGTAGCAATCTCATAAATCTCAAAACCAACGCATTGAAGATGTGCTATCATTTTTTTCTTCCAGTCAAGATAATTCTCTCCATCAAACTTAGGACTCACTTTCTTGAAGCACGCCATTTGATCTACCTTAAGCTGTTAGGCTTTCTCTCCAAGGTACTTGGCTCTGATACCAATTCTTTGTATAGTCCCAAGGGATAACTGAGAGGGGAGGGGGGGTGAATTAGTTATTAGTAAATTAAATTATTTTCTCCAATTAATTACAGAATATCATAAGCACATACACATTTAAGATAACACAAAATAAAACACCACAATTTTGGCTACGGGGAAACCAAAATAGGTAAAAACCTCAGTGGGAATTAACACCCACAAAGAACTGTACTTGAGTATATTAATCCCTGTTAGAAGATCTTACAACCATTTTAGGAGTTGTTCTTTACAATGCAATAAGTACAGTGACCTGGTTAAGGGTTGGACCCTGTTAAGAGTCTTTTACAAATAACCCTGTTAGGGGTGAGGACCCATTGTCCAAAAGCTCACTGCTAATATGATGAAAGCTACAACCTTCAGTAAAATAGATATACACTATATCTGATAATGAACTATTTGAGTAGACCTACTATCTTGATCAGTTCCAATGAATTGTATATACTCTCTGCTTCTTCACATAGATCTTTGTCTAATGAATGAAATGTTTTTACTGTCCCAAAACAATCAACATTTTGTTCTATCCTTTTTCTATCTTTTTTCTTATCATTCACACTTGGTGGTCTTCAAATGAACTACTATAAGTATCTTTTCCAAAATATATGATCTTTGTCAGATTTAGGAATCCATTCAATGCTTCTTTAGTTGGCCAAACCAAGCACACAACATAATTAGAACTGCGCAACTCAAACTGAATAGACGCATCGCTTCACATAGTCGGCTCCAGCAAAATTACTCAAATGTCATGCTTTGGATGAAACACAATTAGAAACTTTGGTTAATTAACTTAGACTCATAAATAAAAATGAATCTGAACATGCATATCCCATAGATAGACCCAATTGAACAATCAATAAAATTACTGTCAGCTTTCTGAAAACAATCTTTTGAAACTGTGACTGGTAAACAGAGTAACATAACTCAACTGTTACTAAACATCTGAATCTACATGTATGTACATGGTGTAGTAACTATGTCTAAAACATAAAAAAAACCGCGCAAGGCTTCTACATATCCATACTGAAAATTGAATATAATTCACTGCTGTATACTATATGTTGTCATCAATGACAAACATATAGTCAACTATTTTCACAGAAGCAAATCTCCAACAGCTACAACCACTAGATTTCAGTATTTTATCTTCTTTCAAGAATTAATTTAAATAACAAAGAACTATATGGATGTCAAATAACCCCCACATTGAAATTGGACAAGAAGAGTTAGAAACTCTTGCAAACAACAGATTTAGGAAGGAAATAACACCATAAACATTATTATAATTGGTTTGTGTAGGATTAGTATCCAGACACTAAATTAGTCTGTACAGGAAAAGGATACGAGGCCAAGTGATTCATTTGATGTTCAAGATAGAGTGAAAACTATTGGAACAGAGGCTAATGTAGTTACAATGTAAAATTTACCATGAAAAATTGTGGCAGAGGCCTACTTGTGAGTAGTGAGCTATAGTGAGGATTCCATTGATGTATTTGTGCAAAATTACAGTCCCTCCATGACACTCACTTCTTAGGCATACCAAACTTTGAATTCCAAGAGTCATCACCTCCCAAGTAATTCTCTATCTCTACTAAAAACTTCAAGAGTATGGGGCATCTTAGTTGGGCTCCAACCTTTTGCACCACCAAGTAGAAGTATTTTAACCACTATAAAAAAGGTTTCTAGTATGGGACATCCAGTTCAGAGGGTGCTATGCTAAACTCTCTTGGGAGGTCTCCCATCCTTGAGAACCAAGGTTTTACGCACCTCAAGGGTACTAGAGGAGGGATATCATATAGCCACTCTATTGATTAGAATTCAGTTACAATCACACATTTATATATTTGTTTGCATGGAGACTTGGCTTTAGCCTATTACCACTTGGGTCATTCCCTCTCACCTGATCTTATGGGCTTCTGAGGAGGAAATACCTATAAAAAATATAGAATGGACTTATCTTGCACCCAATATCTATGAAGGCGAGGGGAGAGGATACGTCCGTTCAACCTTTTTGGGATTAAAAAAAATGTGCCTAATGCACCAAACACATAAAAAAGAGATTATTCATTGACTAATTAGAAATGAAATGTGATCAAAATAGCACAATTTATGGTTTGTTTCCTTCCTAATTAAAATTATGTGAAAATTATTGTTCATTAACCCATTAAGAAAGGAAAAAAGTGATCAAAATAGGACAATTTTTTGTCCTTTCCCTTCCTAATTTAAATTAGGTGAAAATTGTAGGGTTCAATTTATCCACCTATTTAGATCTAGATAAAAATTGTTGGGTTCTTAGATCCACCTAATTAGACTATGTGCAATTTGCAATGCATTTATCCCACTAATTAGGCTATGTATAATTTGTTGCTCATTTATCCCCCTGATTAGGCTATGTACAATTTTTTGTTCATTTTAAAGACCAATTATAGATTATAATTTTTTGCATGTCTAAAACAAGAAATCCTGCACATATCACAAGTTAGATTCCCAAGTGCACAAATGTTTTTCCTATACCTGCAAAACATATCAACAACACTAAAATAAGTTAAATAGGCATGTTCATGTCATTTTCACCAAATGTAGGAGAGGAAAATAATAAATAATTGTATGCTAGAGGAACAACTAACTCTAAATGCATACAAAATATCCTATCCTAACATTAAATCTATGAAGGAAAAGTGCATAAAATATTGAAACAAATTCAAATAAATACTCCCTTAAGATGCTCCAATGTTTTTCTTTCTTCTTTCAATTTGATATTTTGCTCCATGTGACAATATGAACCTATTCATGAAAGAAAATTGATAGGAACAATACTCAAAAAATGTGGTTAAATATTTGAGAGAAATGAGAGTCCAATTTATAGATTTTTGTAACTCAAATCGATGAAAAAGATTGAAATCCAATCGACACCCAAGATTGCCTTTGTTGACTCCAAATTATAAAATGACATGATTTATGATAATTTTATTTGTCCATTTGGAAAATGACACAATTATGACAAGTTATGACAAATTGATTAAAGATTTTGGAAAATGGCATATAATGAGAAATTATAACAAGATAAGGAATGAATTTTGCAAATGACAAATAATGAGTTGCATTTGGAAAATGACAATCTATGACAAATTGAAGAGTGATTTTGGGAGGAGAAAGTAGTGGGAGGAAAATAGGAGAAATTAGTGGGAATTCCATGTGAGAAAATAAAGGGAAATACCATATGAGGGAAAAGTGGGATAGAGAGAAAATTTAGGGACTATGACATGAGTTAGAAATGAGATGAAAATTAATGATTAAAATTTATTTTTTCCCTCACATTTTAGGAAATTAGCCAATTAATTAAAAAAAATTAATTAATTATGGGAAAATGGGAAAAGGATGGTAAATAGATATAATTTATTTACCAAGATATGAGACCTTAGGATAAGGGGTTGAATTAATGGTTATTCACCCCTAAATGATTAATTAACTAATATGATCATTTAATTGGACAAGTGGTGAAGGAAAAATTGACTAGAATATGATGAAAATTAGGGATGAATACTAGTAATTGATTAAACAATTTTCAATGTTTAATTAATGAGGAATTACACAATATAGAAGACATGTTAAAAAAGGGGGCCAGAGGCAAGAACCATTTTTGAGTGTCTACACCTGTAGTCGGAAATTCCAAACCAAATACCCTTGAACAGAGGGAGTATAGGAATGAGTCAAAGGCTAAAAGTACCTAAGGAGTTGGGGATGCTAGAGGTGAATGTGTAGATCATGCACATATATCTGAAAGTGTAGGGAAAGAAGAAAAATGTAGCAATTGAAATAGTCTAGCCAGTTCCATCACACAAGGGAGAAAGAAAGTCAAGAAGATAATGAATCCTCTGAAAATTCTAAATGTGGATTGCAAAAATTGTCAAAGTTCACATGGGACAAGTAAGAAGATCCAATAATGAATTAAAAAATGTGTGTGACTATTATGTTAGTACGTAGTCATAAGGACAAGGACTATTGGCTGAGAGTGTTTCTAGAAAGGCTACAAGGTACATCCATTAACTAGTTCACATAACTCGATCCTTCATCCACAACCTCTTGGGATATGTTGAAGAGGTTTTTTGAGGTTGAGCTTAAACTATTATGAGATGAACATGAGATTGTCTTTGAAATTTATAATACCAAACAAGGAAATAATGAGAATGTACAAGCTAACAATCATAAGCTCATGGAATTGCTAGTCAAACTTGAGAATTAACCAAATGACAAGATGAAAAAGACATGGTTCATTGAGGGGTTGATTCCATATTTGTGCAAAAAGGTGAAAGTGGTGCCTTCGTCCTTGTACAATGATGCCTACAATTTAGAAATGGATATCAAGAGTGAAAACAAGACATATTATCGAGGGAAGAGCAAGATGGATGATTAAGACAGGATTGAGGGTATTAGTGATTATGGATTGAAAAAATTCCAAGCCCTATAGTGAGATATGATGAGAATGATAAAAGTAATTAAAGGCTAAGAAAGGAACCAATAAAGAAAGTAATGAACTATGATGTACTAAGTGAAAAATTAGGGGCATAGAAGAGGTAATTTTCCTAAAATGATGTTCTATGAGATTCACTAGGTGATGGGGAATTAAATAAAGGAGTGTCCATATAATTTAAAGACTAGAAGTACACAACTACTTTTCACATAGGGGGAGTCCACTCCATTGAAACCATAGAGTGTATCACTAGGTGGTTATGGAAATTAAAGAGGATGGTAGAATCAAATAGAGTACAACTCCATAGGACGTCCTATCATATAGTCTTGAGAAAATAGAAAGTGGGGAAACTTTGCAAGAGACTAAAAAAATAAGAAAGATAACTTACATGTATTTTACATATGGTGTGGAATAGGTGACCATGAAGACACCAACTTCTAAAAGAAAAAGGGTATTAATATGGTGGATATTGAGAACAAGATAAGGAAGTTCTAGCAATCATAAGAGAACACACAAAGAAGATAGTTTTACCTAAACCCTCATACAAAGAAGGAATAATTGTAAGAAGCTAGAGAAGAAGTAGAACAAGTGGTGGAAAAAGAATAAATAACCTTTGATAAAACTGGATGTACATTAGTGCAATCAAAGTCAGAGAAGATCATAGTTTGGTAGGTTCTATATACAGTTGTACCCATTAATGTGGAAAAAATTCTTCAAAGTATTCCACAACTAAGAGTGATAATTACCAACACATTTGGTGACAAAACACTCAGCCAAAACAAAAGTAAGTCACAAGGAGAAAAGATAATGAATCCACCACCCAAAGTGATGTAGTCAAGGACAGTGGGAACTCATAGAGTTCAAACTAATCCTTGTAGAAAGAGTCACACAACAGAAGACAACAAGAGAATAAGGAAAATGAATGCAAAATCAAGCTCCTTATTTTCATATAATCAATTACAAGAGTTTACTAAAAGCATAGATAAAATCCAGGCATAAAGGCCTGATTGGAACCTTCATTAGGTTATATTTTTATACGATCTATAGGAAACAACAACTACATGAACCTTCTAAAGGTAATTTATTCTATCAAATATCTATAAATGCTAAGGTTCTATTCAATAAATCAATTACAAGAGTATTTAAATCCTTCACAAACATCAGGTCAGCCAAGAAAGATTACATTTCTCAATGAAAGTAAAACATATTACAATAAATAGGTTAGGACCCAAATCATAAGGATCTCCTTCCAATGAATAAAAAAATAATTGTGATCCCTCAAGTAGGTCGGCCACAAATGTAACATCATGAAGAAATGAGACATTAAGCTTCATCAAATGGTAAAATCCTTCGAGCAATCTGAAAACACATACTAGCCAGAAAACATGAAGAACAATACAGTCCCACCAAGAGTTAGCAAGATCACATGCATGAAGAAACCAAATGATGTGTGAACCTATGAAAAGTTTCAACATGATGCAACAAACACTTTATATGGATCACAACTGCAAAGAATCCAAATTCAACGATCGCCGAAAGAAACTTAGAGAGTGATCAAATAGAAAAGCAGGAAAACAAAAATATTTGGTTGATGCAATATTTCCAAGAACCCAAGATTCTCCTGCATAAGATGCCTGGGGTTAATTGAAAAGTGATCCTCTCACTTTGTTGGGGCCAAAGGAAAACCAAAATGGTCAACCTTAATCTGAGAAATCCATGAAGAATATTCAACTGGTTTTTCCTTCCACTTGACAAGATACTCCATATACTTCTTACCTCTTGTACTCCTGCCAATTCTTCTATACAAAATATCCACTATCTAATCCATCTCCTTCTTAGGATACTGTTGTTCAACATTTGATCCATCAATATTAGTGAAATCTTATTCATGATACTCATACAAATATACAACATTGAATATAGGTGATATATCCATGTCTTCTGGTAACTCTAATTCATATGCATTCCCTTAATCAAATCTCCTCAATATCCTACAAGGCCTAAAATTCCTCACTCTTAACTTTTTATAATTAAAAATAGGAAATATACCTATTGGTAAACAAATTGTTATTTCCCAATTTAACTCTCAAATTCCCAAATCTGAAAGAAATGATCGGATACCAACAGTTGGATAATCTATCATCGGTTGGTAGATTTCCTCTGAATTGAAAGGTACAGCTCCCTTATGAATGATATTCAATGAATTATATTTATTCCTAAACTAACTGGGTACATTCTCAACCAAAGAATGGAAGAGGAAAACCAAGCCAGCCCCAGAAAGAACTAACTTGGGTAGTGAATTCAACCCTAAACCTAGCCAACTCCAATAACCCACACTTCATATGACTTCCTAGCATTGGTAATGCAGAAATGAATACTGTAAATGTAAATGCAATGAAACGAAAATGAAAAGAAGATCAAACATTCTGATTCCTGCAAAGTGAATGGATGAAATACTCAGATTCACAACCTATTCCCAATTTAACTCCAATATGCAAGACAATGTTCACAATACAAATGAAAAAATTCTCATAATTGCATACAATCAAATAAATTAATACTCAAACTCTTAGATTTGATGTAAAACTCCCTTTATTATAAGCATAAATAACAATACTCAGACCATTATAAGTTCACAACTTGTCTGCCAAATACATTCCCAAAATCCAAATATTTAATCTCCAAATGCAAATACAATGAAAAAATAAATTCTCTCCTCCCCACAATAGCACTCCGTCTTTGGCAGAAAAGAAGAACCCCTAGACATGGTAATATTTTACAATAGATAGACTACTTCATAACCATTTGGTTCTCCAATAGTGACTTGTCAGTTCTATAACTGTTTCTTTTCCTTTTCCTTTTTGATATAATCATTTATGTAAAATGTTTACCTCCAAGAATCATTACAAAATAATTCCCTTTCTTATTCAAAAAGCCATGCCTTTCGGTCTTTTGCAATTTCTATTTTTATGAAAAATCATATAGATTGGGCCTCTTCACTTTCCCTATCTTCGGTGATTTTTCAATTTCATAACTGATTATTTTTATCATCTTTTCCGGCCTTATGTATTTCACTTTACATTTGATCCATATTCTTGAAGAGGAGATTAAAATTAGTTCAAAATAATTCTTTTTCCCATGTGACAAATGTCTCTTCTTCTTACTCATGCAACCGGAGAGCTTTCTTGATTACTCATCTTGTATGACAACACAAATATAAGAACCCCTTTTAAAGAAGAAAAATTGTCATCTGTCAATATGTTCATGATGTGTCCACATGACTTTAATGTTTTAACCAACACTGTCGATATATGCTCTGGTATCATTTTACATTCTGCATATATTAAAAATGTGCAATTCAACTAATGATGTCTCAGCAGAGACCACTGTCGATGCTTTCTCATGATATCCCTTGTTTGTATTCAACACTTCATTATATACTTAGCATCGAGTGGCAATATATTCATCATAGAGGACATATAGTGCCACTGGTATCTCCATGAATGGATGAATGAAGCTCAAAAGCTTTGAATTCTATTTCATACTCACAAACCCGATCCTCCTATTTTTGAGACTTGGGTGTACCTTCAATTTGAATACATTAGGAATGTGTTCTCTTTGTCAGATGTGATGTTAATCGACTCTTACCTATGCTTCAACTATGGGAAAGATTTAGAGTGATAATCCTTATCAACACCTCTTCATGTATTTATCTCAAGCCATCAAAGTGTTGGCTATTGGAGTAGATCGTCTATGCTAAATTTGCCTATTTCTTATCATTTTCACTTTAATTGGAGCTCCCTCGATATACATTTCTCATCCCCTTTTTTTGCCCCGGATAGTATTTTTCTTCATGACCAAGTATTCGCGTCTTCACCATCAGTTTTGGCTGGCTTCCTCAAGGCAATGACTTACCTATTATTGTTTGTAAGAAATATGTCAATGCAATTCCCTTGTCTCTGCAAATCATATTTTAACCAAACTTGGAGATTGTTGTTTAATTAGAGGAATGACAACATATGTACGCCAACTCTCTATTTTCAGTCTTCACGCTATCCATAAGGCACTCTCCATTTGCACATAACATTTGCATAGAGTCAGGCCAAATGATGTTCTCATTTTTCATTTTTTTAGTATAGGCCATTGTCTAATGAACGCCCATGCTATTCTTCATATCGGCATCAGATTGATCATTTGAATTGATCCCTGCATGCAAGCATCATCAATAGTTAGTCCTTACCAAGGTGTGGACCTCTCATTAATCAATTGGTACGCTTCTTCCTTGCACTCGACATGGGAATTCTTCCTTCGAGCCCTTGGATACTCGATACTTGAAACAGAGGTTGCAGCTTCAAGTAAGATTGTTTACATAATTATGTATAGGTCAAACACTTTCCTCTTTTATGCAATCATATGCTCTATTATATATCTGATACCCTTCTTTTGGTTGAGGGAAAATCATTTGTAGCTCATGTGCTTTGTAGTTACCTCTTTTGGCAAGCATATCACTCTCGGTCATCTTTTAATAATGTCAATCCCCCCATGGACTAGAATAGTTATCAACAAGTGAGAGTAATGAGCTTGGGTAGCTTTGGAAATGCCTAGTCTTTCATTATCGTGTGGTAATCTCTACGATGGGTGCTCCTTTTTGAATATCATGTGTCCTTAGTGACCTCTTCAATCACTAAACCTGAGTGGTTGGGTTGTACATTTGTTGAGTTTGAGATTTTCATGTGTATGCCATGGGGAGTCTTCAACATAGTCAGGCCTGATGATCATCCCTTTTTAATTACATGTCATGCTGATTATATGAGATTCTCTACCAATGTCTTAAGTGTTCTATGCATTCACTTGCTTCCTCATATCAGATTTTACATATTTGACTTCTCCATTCATATTCTATGCTTTATATTATTCTATCATGATGTATCAACATAGACTAGATCATGCATCACATTAACACCATGATCCACGATCATTTCCAAGTTTAGCTGTTGTTGCTTCATCCTCTGAATTTTGAAAATGTGCTTTCCTGGTGGAAAATCACCATTTGAGTGCACTAGTGGAAAAGTGAACTTGGACTTCTCCCTTGGAGGAAAACATGAAAAGTGATTCTTCCTTTGTGGAAAATATGACATCAGTGTCTCTTTGCGGAAAACACAACTTTGGCTGCGAAAAAGCATATCTTCCTCCTCTTTGCAATTTTGCACATTGACTTTATTATTGCTTTGGTCGATTTCTTAGCATAGTGATTTTAGCACTTGGATCCTTCATGACTTCCCTTTCTTACTCTTCATTGAGTCTTTTTTACAATGCTTATCTTCATGCTAGGATTTATGATCAACATAAACTTAATCCACTAGTTGAAATATATTATGAACAAGTTTCATTGTCTCTAACACTTAGAACCATTTGAGGAGCTTTAAGAAATTTTGATTTTGAAATAATGAACATGAATTGGGGCATAGGAACTCTCACATCTGCATTAGAAATTTGATCTTCATCCTTCACAAAAACATTTTTTGGGAAAAACGGAGAACACATTAGGGAAAACCGATTTCAATTTTTTTAAAATTGACGTACTGAAAGTGCACCTACAACACCCTTCTATAAGTACACCATGACTTCATCTCCTACCTGAAATTCCTTATATTTTCTCTTCATATATTCTCTCTCCTTATAATTTTTATTCATTTTCTCCAAATGTTGTCCAACTCCTTCATGCAATGAATTTATAACCTCTGCAAATTATTCTCCTTCAACACTCTTCTTAACATTTTGAATGATATCCCTCAATTATGTTACTCCTCTAGGATTATACCTAGTATTTATCTCAAATGGTGTCTTCCCTATGCTCCTATTTACTAAACTCGTATATCCAAACTATTTTTAACAAATTCCCTGGCTTTTCTCCAACCAAACATCTTAACAAATTCCCTAAAATCCTATTAACAACCTCGGTATGTCCATCATTTTGTAGATGAAAAATAGAATTGTACTTCAAATCAGTGTTCATATTATTCCAAACCATTCTCCAAAAATAACCAACAAACTTACTATCCTAGTCTAAAACTATGCTTTTATGTAATCCATGCAATCTCACAATCTCCTTGAAAAATAGATCTGTTACATGCATTGCATCTATAGTCTTCTTGCAAGGTATGAAATGTGTCATTTAAGAAATTTTTTCTACAACCACAAATATTGAATGATTACCTCTCTGTCTTTGGAAAAACAAGTACAAAATGCATGCTAATATCTTCCCAAGGTCTGATTGAAACTATCAAAGGTGTATACAATCCCACATTCTGACTACCTTTTGCAACTTGACAGACTATAAGTTTGAACAAAAATTTGCACATCCTTCTAGACTTGCGGCCAAAAGTAATTTTCACTTAACAAAACTATTATCTTATAAATGCCAAAATGCCCTGCTAAACCTCCACTATGCTTTTCCTTAATGAGATTGTCCCTCATGGAACTTCAAGGTGTGTGCTAAAATGTTGACACACTTCTATGAGTCATTCCATCCAAGGTTTCTCAAGAATGAAGCCTCAAATATCGACTCATAGCTCACTAGTCATGGAGTGCAAAGGTGTGTAATGAAGACCCTCAGTTTGACCTAGTTAGTGCCCATGCAAGTACACCATGAAATGACAGATTCAATGCATGAAAATGAAATCTATTCTATATGATTGAAATGCATAAAAGGAAATTAATCTAAATGATAACAATGCATGATTATTCTATGAAAGGAAATATGGATGCAATATTAATCTATGAAAGGAAACATAAATTTAATCTACATGAATAGACATGGATGCAAGAAGAAGAAGAAAAGAAGAGAGAAGTTGCAATATCCAAGCTCAAGTGCTCAAATCCTCTTCCAAAATTGCTCTCCAAACCTGCAGCATAACAATAGCCTAAAATCTTTATATCTCAAATGAGAAGGAGAGGTTTCCTTATAAAGAAAAGTGAATGGTTGAGATTAAGAGGCAAAAATCAAAGGCTATGATTAAGAGGCAAAAATCCCACCACTTAGGAAGATGTGAAGAAAAACGGATTTTATTTAATTTATTTCCCTTTTCATCAAATAAAGTGCTTTAAGTGGGGATTTTTATTTATTTAATTAAAAGAGGAGTTTTCTAAATAAATTAGAAGAATTTTATTTAATTAAATGGGAGGAATTTAATTTAATTAAATAAGATGAATTTAATTAAAAGGGAGATTAAATCTTTTAATTAAATAAGAGGAATTTTATTGAATTAAAAGGGATATTAAATCTTTTAATTAAATAAAAATGATCAAACCTTAGGAAATATTGAAATAATTGAATTAATTATAATTTGATCAAGGAAATTGATTTGAATGAAAATGTTGCAAGCCATTGATTCAGGAAATTGATAAATTGATAAATGGGGCCCACAGTCTAGGCGACCATTTTAGGGTGCATACATTTTCCCCTCTGACTAATGTGTGATCATTCTGGGAACACATGTAGTCAAAGAATGCAGTTGAAGTGTGAGATCAATTTGGGATCACAAAATAACACAGACATCAACATCGTTGTATGTAAGTAATTAAAATCAAAACAAAGATAAGAAAATTGAAAAAGAGAAAAGGTCAACACTGTTGTTTGTAAGTAATTGACATGTCCAAGATAAGAATCTCAAGCAAGGTTGCCCCAAGTGGAGCAAATGATAGGATTGATAAAGCTGAATCAATGATTAAAGTTTGATAGGTACTCCCCCCTCGTGATCGAAATCAAAATGAGATAGAGGAGAAACAACAAATTGATAAATTTGATCAAATCAAACTAAAGATAAGGTTCTTGATGTAATATGAAAGATATAAGGATCACTGAACCAAGGTAGATCATCAAGCACGAAAGATTATGCCCCAAGGTTGAATTAGAAGAAAAGAAGTGGGGTGAAAGTGAATGGAAGATAGAAGTTAGGAAGAGGTGGAAAGAAATGGAGAGAAGAAAGAGAATTTGCCTAAAGAAAGAGAATGCCCCAAAATCAATCAACTGTTTAAGATAGAAAATTTTGATTGATATCACGAAAGAAGATAAGGAAATGAAGATCAGAACGTGATCACAGTTGATTAAAAGTCCACAAGAAAGATGAAGGAAACCACTCGCAAACTCATAATGCAGCCTAAAAATGCAAACTAGCATGAGGTCTAACAATCCAAGATACATGAAAATACAAAGGTATACTTGCAATAGAGAAACTGCAACATAGGACTTTGTGTTCATCATTCATTAGAGAATGTTAAGGAACTTATTTTCATCATTGGGCCATTATTAATGGACATCGAAAAATCACACAATCATCACTAGTCACAAGTGCAACTATGAAGATATGAATGTGATTTATATTAGATTGGAATGTAGAAAGATTCTAACATAAGCATCAAAGATATAAAGGTCAAGATGACTGTGATGTTAGCTTACCCAATTTAATATAGAAAAACCATGCTCGCATCAAGGCATAGAGGCCAGGATGACCAGTAGAACGGTTGTGCAAAAATAGTTAAGATAAAAGAAGGAAGCAAATAAAAACATGTTCCATGCCCCAAGTCCTCTAGCTATGCATCACAGAGAGACTTATTAGACAAGGACATTCAACGAAAATCAATAACAGTCAGCACACAAAGAAAACATCATGACATAGATCAAGTATTAAGTGTTGCGTTTAAAAATTTAAGTGTGTTAACTGATACTAAGTTCTGAGGATAAGGATCAAATGCTTGCAAGCAGGTAAGACCACATGACAAAACTGGGTAAGACCAAACTGATAAGTGTTGAAAAACACTCAATGTCAAGGGTTGTATTGAAAAATACAGTTGAGGTGGTGTTGAAAAACACCATTTGTGAGGCATCCCAAAAACTAACGCATCCAAGAGACCAAAGCTAACACAAGTATGCCCCCTAGACAAAGACAAAGACCAATTCCAAACCAAGGCAACAAGGACAAGGCATGATGGAGAAAGGCTAAGTGTCACAGACACGCGCTAAGAAACAAGGGTGCAAAGGCCTCAAGTAGCGCCCATTTCCAGGTTTTCACCAATTAGATTTTATTACAATTTTTTTTTGAATTTTTGAATTTTTGAATTTTTTTTTCTTTTTTCGAGACTTTTTTTTTTTTTTTTAATTTTTTNTTTCCAGGTTTTCACCAATTAGATTTTATTACAATTTTTTTTTGAATTTTTGAATTTTTGAATTTTTTTTTCTTTTTTCGAGACTTTTTTTTTTTTTTTGAATTTTTGCTACCAAGGCGCCTATTTCCAGGTTTTCACGAAGGCACTTTTTCTATTTTTTTTAACTTTTTTTTGTATTTTTGGAATATATAATTTTTTTCAGATACATCAAAGTGCCTATTTCTAGGTTTTCACTAAGATGATCATTTTTTAGGGCATTTTTTTATTTTTAGAATTTTTGACAATATATAATTTTTATTTTTATTTTTTCAAGATCAATAATTATGTACAAAAGGATGCCCCTAGACAGAATGGGCATCATGGATAGAACTTCTTCAGGTGTAAGACATTGATAGGATCAGGGAGCTGTTCCCCCTTTTTTGTAGATAGTAAATAAGCACCTTTCCCAAAAGCTGTTGTAATGATGTAAGGTCCAAGCCAATTAGGTTCAAATTTTCCCTTTTGATCTCTATGCTATTGATTCTTAGGATTTTCACGTAGGACAAAAACTCCCACTTGGAATTCTCTAGGGCAAACCTTTTTGTTGAAGTCTTTGGACATGCACTTTTGATAGACCCTCAAATGGTCAAATGATTCTTGCCATTTTTCATCTAGAAGTTCAAACCCTTGAAGTCTCATGGCACGGTAGTCTTCATCTATAACTAGACCATGGAGAGAAACTCGAAGTGAAGGAATCTCAACCTCCAAAGGTAACACTGCTTTAGCACCATATGCAAGGGCGAAAGGAGTAGCCCCAGTAGGAGTACAAATACTCATTCTATAGGCCCACAAAGCTAGATTTATCTATAAATTCCAATCTCTACCATTCTTATAGATTGTTCTATGTAAGATTTTAAGAATGATCTTGTTTGATGCCTTTGCTTGACCATTTCCTTGTGGGAAGTAAATGGAGGACCAATATTATTTAATCTTGAATTTCTTGTAGAGTTTTTTAAGGTCCTTATTTTTAAATTGGCCTCCATTGTCAGTAATAATCTTGGAAGGCACTCCATATTGACAGATGATATGGTTCAAAATGAATAGAGAGACTATCTTTCCCAAGGCAACAGAAAGTGGGACAACTTCTACCCATTTAGTGAAGTAATTGGTAGCAGTGATAATAAATTTGTGTCCACCTGATGAGTTGGGATGAATTTTCCCAACAAGATCAAAGGCCTAGCGCTGAAATGGCCAATGAGATATAGAAGGAATGAGCTCCTTACTTGGAGCACGTATTAGGTTACCATGTTTTTAACACTTTTCACATGACTTTGCAAAAGTTACTGCATCAATTTGCATTGTGGGCCAATAGTACCCCACCCTTAGCAACCTTTGGGCCATGGAAAGACCATTGGAGTGTCCCCTATAGATGCCCTCATGAATGTCAACTAATTCTTGATTAGATTCTTCCTTTTCTAAGCATCTAAGAAGTGTTCCATCTAGACCCCTCCTATACAAATCACCAGTGATAAGGGAATGGCGAGAGGCATTTTGGGTAAGGTTTCTGTGTTCAGATTAGTTAAAGCTTTTAGGTATAATTCCATCATGAAGATATGAGTAAATGGCACCATAACAGGATGAATCATGACCAACAAGGGTACAGATGACATGGCTTTCTTGGGAGTCAAAGATAAGGTGATGTAGTTCTTCCACCAGGAATTCAAATCTTGATTCATGTTTCTCTAGCTGAAGGAGGGAAGCAAGTGTAGCCATAGCATTAGCTACTTTGTTTTCTTCTCTATGGATTTGCTAAAATATAACAAATGTGAAGTATCATTTCAAGGAATCAACCATTTTCTTGTAAGGTACCATTTTCTCATGTTTTGTTTGATATTCATCATTAACTTGGTTGATTATCAGCTATGAATCTCCATAGATGTGTAACTCTATGATTCTCCATTCGATGGCCATCTTAATTCCATTTGTTAAAGCTTCATACTCAGAAATATTGTTTGTACATGGGAACAATAATTTGTAAGACTTAGGAATCATGTACCCATGAGGAGAAACAAACAAAACACCAGCTCCTAAACCATTTTGCATAAAAGATCCATCAAAGACCATCCTCCATGTTCTTTCAGTCATATACATGAGATGCTCATCTGGGAATTCAACTTGAATAGGTGCATCATCTTGTAATGGGAAATCAACCAATTGATCTGCTATAGCTTGTCCTTTGATTGCTTTACGCTCAATGTACTCTATGTAAAACTCAGAAAGTATCATCATCCATTTAGAAAGTCTACCTATGAGGGTAGCCTTACTTAGCAAATATTTGAGTGGAACTATTTTTGCTATGAGGTGTATAGTGTGCACAAGCATGTAATGTCGCAACTTTTGGGAAGAAAACACAAGAGCAAGGCAAGCTTTCTCAATGCTAGTGTAGTTAACCTCATATGAGACAAGAGTACGGTTGATGTAGTATATTTCTCTTTCTTTCCCATTTTCATCAAGTTGAGCTAGTAATGCCCCCAAGGAAGATTTTGTTGCTGAAATGTATAAAATAAGTGGTTTCCCTGGGATAGGATACATTAAAATAGGAGGATTTTCCAAGTACTTCTTGATTTGATCTATGATCTTTTGACAATCCTCATTCAAAACACATTTGACTCCTTTATGTAAGTTCTTATTGAATGGTTGAGCCTTATCTGTCAGTTGTGAAATAAATCTCCTTATAGATTGAAGATGTCCTTGTAGACTCCTCATTTGAGTAATGTTTTTAGGAGGTGGCATATCTATGATTGCTTGGAATTTTGTAGGGTCCACCTCTATTCCTTTTGCTGAAATGATGAATCCAAGTAGTTTTCCAGAGGTGACTCCAAATGCACACTTTTTAGGATTTAACCTTAGCTGAAATTGTTCCATGCGATCTAGAATGACTTCCAAATTGTCTAAGTATGTATCTCTTTGTTTAGACTTTGCCAAGGTGTCATCCACATAATCTTCCATATTTTTATGCATCATGTCATGAAAAATAGTTGTCATAGCTCTTTGATAGGTAGCTCCTGCATTTTTAATCCAAAAGGCATAACGTTCCAACAATAGGTACCCCATGCACAAGTGAATGCAGTCTTTTCTTGATTTTCATGAGCTATCTTAATTTAATTGTACCCAGAAAAACCATCCATCAAAGAATAAATCTCATAACCCACAGTCATATCCACTATCATATCTATATTGGGGAGTGGAAAAACTTCCTTTGGGCATGCTCTATTGAGATCTCTAAAATCTGTGCAAACTCGAATGGATTTGTCATGTTTGGAAACTGGTATAATGTTTGATATCCATTCAGCATAGGCAATAGCTCTTATAAATTTTTCACTAAGGAGTTTTTCTAATTCTACTTTGACTAGAAGAGCTATGTGAGGATGCATCTTCCTCAATTTTTGTTTAACTGGTTTGACATTTGGAGCTATAGATAAGTGATGCATAATAAGATTAATGTCCAATCCTGGCATATCTAAATATGTCCATGCAAAATTGATCTTCTTGGTTTGTAAGAACTTATTATAAGCTTATTTTTCTATTGGTGACAAGGACTCAGCCAAGTGTATTGTTTGTGGAGCCTCATTTGTACCCAAATTAACTGCTTGTGTTGGTTCAATAAGCATTGAAGATCGATCTTGAAAATAGCTAGGAAGATGATCAAGTACCTCATCCTTAGGCACCTCAGAGAGGTTTTCACCCTTGGATACATCATTTTTTTTAAATTTTTTTTGGTTCTAACACCGCCACATAGTGGTTTTCACCATCAAAACACCTATTCTTTTTATTTTCTTTTCTTTTTATATTGTGACTAAGGTACTTGATGTCTGGCTCTATCATGCTGGTAGCCGGTTCACTACTGGAAGAGACTACAGGTTCAATGGCATTTAGGTAACAAGCTATCTCATAATCATTTTGGAATGCCATGAGTTTAGGTTCTTGATAGCATTGGGACCAATCAATAAGTTCAGGATGAACAAGAGGCAAGTCAATGACTGGTTCAAGGCTATAAATGTGAATGATATTATCGCTGGTGACTGAAGAATCATAGTTCGTCAAGTATCCCTCTAAGCTACCCAAATTAGGATTCATCCTAACAAGCAAAGAATTGTCCACTAAGGAAACATGTGGGTTCAAAACATCTAATCCTACACATGACTCGTTGGCTACTTCAAGTTGAGAACTAAAAGTGTGAATAACATCAATATCTCTATCAACTGTGGAGGGCTTCAAAAAAGAGTCCCATTCATACTCATTAGAACTTGTATTTGAACTGCGACTAGGATGCTTACACCATGAAGTTTTGGGGCATCATGATGTAGAAGGTCTAGTTTCATCAAAAGTAGCACTTTCCCTTTCCATTAAATGAACAAGATTCTTGCGTTGATGTTCTCTCAAAGAATCCTCTATATCTGATTCTCATTCTAAAGTTGCAATTGATGCACGGGTATCTGAAATATCTGAATCTCCCCAAAGGAGATTAGTGGAAGGGACCCAATCCTCACACATATCTTTCTGATTTGTCAAATTAGGTACATACTCTGGTTCATCATCACTATCCAACTTTTCAAAGAGAGGATTAGTGCTCTTTTTGAAATTTTCAAGTCCTAAGCCAACTGGTTTCTTAGACTTGCGTCCAAATTTAGCATGATTAAGAGGTTTGGACCTAGCATCCAAACTATGATTAAGAGGGCCATAACCAGGATAGCCCATCTATTTAACAAAATTATACCCTCTTCCATAAGCCTTAGGAGAGGGAGAGAAGTTCTCATTGTGCATATATTTTTCTTCTCATAGATCCAACCTCTAACAAATGCTTCCTCCTTCCTCCTTCTCATCTTGGATGATAAAACCTTAGGAAATATTGAAATAATTGATTCAATTATAATTTGATCAAGGAAATTGATTTGAATGAAAATGTTGCAAGCCATTGATTCAGGGAATTGATAAATTGATAAATGGGGCCCACAGTCTAGGCGACTATTTTAGCGTGCATACACAAGGTATACACAACTAAATTCCTTTGAACACCATTCTATATTGAATAAAATAATCTAACCACTTACTTCAGTCTGCAACAATAGGTTCTCTGTAAGCTTTCCATGGTTTGGTGAAGTCTGGATCATCCTCATACAATACCTTTAATCTATCAAATCCCAATACTGAAATCTTCATTTTAGTCAACAAATCTTTTCTTCTACTCAAAGCATTAGCAAATCTATTTGACAAACCACTTTTATGTTTCAACACAAATGTATAACTTTGTAGGAACCCAACCCATCTCATATGTATTTGATTCAACTTACCTTAGTTTATTAAGTACTTAAATGATTGATGACCAGTATACAATAAAAACTCCCTAGGTAATAAATAATGTCTCCAATTCTTCAATGCATGGATTATGGCATAAAATTTGTGATCATACATTGAATAAAATCTTTTAGCAGCATTCAACTTTTCACTAAAATATGCAACAAGTCTCCCTTCTTTACTCAAGACAACCCCAATTACATTTCCACTAGCATTACAATCTACTTTGAATACCTTATTGAAATCAAGTAAAGTTAATATCGGTTGTTCTATCACCTTTTGATTCATAAATTCAAAACTCTTTTGTGCTCCATCTGTCCACTTGAATTCCTTTCGTTCACCTCTTATTTTCTTAGTCATTGGTCCACAAATTGAACTAAAGTTTCTAATGAACTTTCTGTAAAAAGTAGCCAACACAAGAAATGATCTTACCTCTCCAAAATTTTGCGGTGTAGGCCACTCAACAATTTCTTTCACATCTTCATTTCTTCAATAGATATTATAAATCCCAAATATACTAATTCATCTTTTGTGAAAGCACATTTCTTGAGGTTTATTAGCAACTTCTCTTCCCTTAATCTCTACAAATTACTTAACATGCATCAAATGATCCTCTTGGCTCTTTCTAAAAATCAAGATGTCACCCAAATACACAATGACAAAATTACCTAAGAGTTTCTTCAGAACCTCATTCATTAACCTCATGAAATTACTCAGTGCATTAGTCAATCCAAAAGGAATTACCAACCATTCATATAATCCTTCATTTTTCTTGAATGTGGTCTTCCACTCATCACCTACCCGGATTCTAATATGATGATATATACTCTCTAAATCTATCTTGGTGAAATATCTAGCTTCACTCAAACAATCCTTAAATCATCTGGTCCCTAGTAAAGAAAACTGGTACTTGATTGTGATCTATTTGATGGAGCTAGAATCGGTACACATCCTCCATTGTCCATCATTTTTTTGTGAAAAAACTATATGAGCTACACACGGACTCAAACTTTCTCTGATTAATCCTTGTTGCAACAAATCTTGCACTTTTCTATTAATTTCATCATTTTATTATTGAGTCATCTAATATGTTGCCTTGTTAGGAAAACTAGATCCTAGTACCAAATCCATACATTGGATAATACTTCTTACAAGTGTTAATATATCATGAACATTATCTAATATGATGTGTGCATACTCATTCAACAATCCAATGATTTCTTATGTGTGTTCTTCTTTTGATATAATCTCCTTAGAATTCTTGGGTACTAAAGAAAAACACACATTATCATGCCTCATGCCATCTAAGAACTTCCTGCCATCTACTAAATAGATTCTTGCACTAGTACACACTTCACTCTTAAGGGGTTCCTCTAAGGGTAACAAATTTTACTTCATTCCATTAGCAACAATAGTGTACACATTCTTCCTATCATCATGTATAGATTGCCTATCATATTGCCAAGGCCTACCCATCAAGATATGGCACACATCCATAGGCATAATATCACATAAAAATTCATCATAATACTTCCTAATCTTGAATTTAACTAGGCATTGTTCTCTTACTAGTACCTTATGTTCATCTTGAATCTACGTGATCCGATAGGGCTTAGGATAATTCAATCTCTACAACTTCAAATTTTCAAACAACTTCTGTGAGGTGAGATTATCAAAACTACTACTGTCTATGAAATTTTTTTGCACCTTGTCTTGTACCTTGCATCAGGTTCAAAACAAATTCTTCCTCTACAATGGTTCCATATCCTGCTCTCCTTGGTATAGTTTTCTCCGAGTTATCAAGGTTTCTCCATCCTCTGCTTGATTTTTATTCATTGATCTGATGCATTCCTCATCAATGAAGGTTGTTCACCTAATTCTCTCTTCCTTTCTCTCAAAGTTTCCTTGTGTGCATTCAAAGGCTCGATTCCCTGCTTCTCCACATTTGAAACAAGTTTCAGTAAACTTATTTCAAACACCACTACTTTGTAATTCATTGTGATAGGAACTTATGTCATTTCTCCCATAGAAATCACTATCCCCAAATTTTGACTGAGCTTTGACCTAATTTGTAGAAGATCTACCTCCTCTTGAATTAGTACCAAATCATCCTCTCTAAAACTCTCCTCCTCTACCTCTTTTCCTTAGTTTATGCATTTTGTTCAACTTCTTTATCCTTTGAATACCACTTGTAATCTTGTTCCACACTCATAATCTGTATCAAACTAATTTCATCCTATATTGAGAAACTTAAACCATTAAGGTAACGAGAAACTTTTTCAACCTCATCATCTACATGCCCGAATCTAATGTTTAGCTTGTAAAACTCCTCTGTATAACCTTTAACACTTAATTCCCTTTTCTTCAAGTTCAAAAACTTCCAGAATAGATTCACTTGGTAATCTTTAGTCAAAATCTTATCGTTTAATTTATTCACCATTCTATCCCAAGATTTGATCTTGTCTTTACCCCTTATCTGTTGATTTGTTTGCAAATGTTCCCAACATAAGGATGCATGTCCCTTTAACTTATTGCAAGCATATTTTACCTTCTTCTCCTCACTAGTTCCTTCAAGTTCAAAGTACTTTTCCATCTTTGTGATCTAATCTATTAACTCATATGAATCCAAGTTACCATGGTAGTCTAGTGGATTAGAATGAGGTCTCTTGTTCACATTGGTTAAGGCTCTAATCAACCTCTCTTCCTCTTTATTCAACTAAAATACCACTTGATGTAGTCAAGGACAATGGGAACTCATAGAGTTCAAACTAATCTTTGTATAAAGAGTCACATAATATAATCAAACCAGAGAAAAAGTAAAATTAAAGAAATATTAGCCTCCTTGTCATATAATTAATTACAAGAGTTTACTACAAGCATAGATACATTCCAGGCATACAAGCCTGATTGGAACCTTCATTAGGTTATCTTTTATACGATCTATAGGAAATAGAAACTACATGAACCTTCTAAAGGTACTTTCTTCTATCTGAACTCTAGATCATATGTCAATAAGTGCTAAGGTTCTATTTTGTTTTATTTTATTAAATAAATCAATTAAAAGGGTATTTAAACCCTTCACAAACATCAGGTCAGTGAAGAGAGATTATATTTCCCAATGAAAATAAAATGTATTACAAAAATAGGTCAGGACCCAAATCATAAGGGTATCCTTCCAATGAATTAAATAAGAATTACAATCCCTCAAGTAGGTCAGACACAAACGTAACATCATCAAAAAATGAGTCATTAAGCTTCATTGAACATGAAAAAAATTCATGAGATTAGAAAACACATACTAGCCAAAAAACATGAAGAACAATAGAGTATCACCAAGTGTCTACATGATCACATATATGAGGAAGTTAAATGATGTGTGAACCTATGAGAAGGTTCAACACGATGCCACAAAAATGTTGTATGGATCACAACCACAAAGAATCCAAACTGAATGATCGCAGAAAGAAACTCGAAGATTGATCAAATAGGAAAATAGGAAAACAAATATTTTTGGTTGATGCAAGATTTCCAAGAACCAAAGATTCTCCTACATCACAAAGAAAACTAGGCCACTAACCCTATGTTTCAAAAAATAAGAATCAAAAGGAAGCCACACATCATTGAGATGGAGATAATAAGAAGATAGCTGATAATTTCCATTATTAATGGAGGCTTAGGATTCAATATGCTGCCAAAGGAAAATTGGAAGTGCCAAGGGAAATCAACACTCTAGCTGCCAATGGTCCACTTGGTAAGTCGATCAACATGGAATTAATTTTTTGGGGACATTGATGTCACAAAAGATAACAATTGATACATAATATTTTTTTTTGGATTTTCTAATTATCTCATTGGAAAGGAAAGTGTATGACGCAATTATTAGGATATTTTGGTTGATCACTACCAAGGAAACCCACAATTGGAAGAGGAATACACTCTTGATTGATAGTGGTGTTAATCTCTAAGTTTTTTTTGATTATTTAGTGTCCACACTTAGTCATTTATTTAGGCAGTTTTGGTCGGCTACCACTGCGGCCAAGCTAAAACAATATAGGCTGAGCCACTCGGCAAGTCATGGCCGAGAAGAATGAATCATAGATGCCAAGCTACCCAGCAAGTCCATGCCAAGCAACGAGAGACTTAAGTGCTGAGCAAGACAATTTTGACATACTTATCAGAAATGTCACAAACTTTAAGGTAAAATGTTTTGGCCAACTTATGAGAGTTTTGGGCTGACATATGTAAGCATTTAATATTTTCTACGGAGTTAATTATGCATTTAATTGTTTTATCCTATGCATAGCATGGAGCCAATCAAAAAATTGGAATGCCTTGGAGGCATAATTATTAGATCTTGGTCGTTGATCTAATTTTTGTTGCCAGATTTGTAAAAATATATAAGATTGATTCTTACCCTAATTTCATATAGAGAGAAGAAGGGTGTGCATTCATTAGAGATGTGTAGAGGGTTATTGTGTGTAGGAAGCATAGATATTGAAGAGTGATAGAGCAGTGAATAGTAGAGTAAAGACATATCATATTATAAGATCAAAAAAGGTATTGAAAAGAGGAGATCCGTTATCAGCATCAAGTGCACATCGAAGGATCAGTAATTGAGACATTCTAGCAAGTGTACCAGGTGAAATCTCTTAATAGAGTGGTTCTAGCAGAACTTACTAAATCTATTAGCAGAGTGCTTACTTTACTGTAAGTTGAAATCATTTCACAAGGTAGATTTTAATGATCTAAAGCTCTTAATCGGGTAGACCTTTAACCAGGTAGATTGCGTATTGTAATAAAAAATTTGTAGCCTTAACAAGCACACTTTATTGCTACAGCAGTGAAGAATTTGTGGGTGTCATCCCCACCCCAGTTTTACCTATTTGGGTTTTTGAGTTACCAAATTCTGTGTATTGTGTTATTCATTTATTGTCATGGATGCTACTAGATGTTAGATCAATTACATATTTATATGTTTGTGGATCAGTTGGTTTTAAAGTGATTAAAGTTCAATATCTAATTCACCCCCCCCCCCTTCTCAGTATCTTGCTTTCCCAATATTGTATTTCCAACAATTGGTATCAGAGCTAAGTTCTTCTATAAGAAGTTTTAATTAGCTTGAGAGTACAGATCTGGAGATGGAGATTTACAGATTGGGTAAAGTCATTAAGAATCAGAAGATTGAAATTCAGCTAGCTTTACATCAGCTTGAGACAGCTAGACAGGAATTCAAGAAGTCATTGATATATAGGAAATATTTGGGAAAACAAATGAATGATACTCATTATCAGGAAGAAGACACTGTGAATCTATTTCAGAATGTAGATTCTACTGAGAGTGATGGAGAAATTGTAGATCTACTGGAAAGAAACAATGCATTGTGTGAAGAAGTTGGGAACTTGAAAAGAGAACAAGAAATGCAGATAGTAAGACTATGTGAAGTAGTGGAACATAAGAAGAAAGCTGAAGATGAAAAAGATATGGATGAAGAATATAAAATAATGATGACTGTCAGACTTGATGAAAGGACACATGATGTATAAATGATGACAAATAATCAGGTTAACATGGAAAATCAACTATTACTTACAAATCAGGAGATCAGTAGAAAAGACATGGAAATAATGATTCTGAGATATGAGAATAGTCAATTGAAGGATGAATTGAGATCTGAGAAAGAAATGAATGAAAGGTTGAATAAACCTAATGAAGCTTTGACTCATTTTGAGAACTTGATGGAAGCATCAAGGAGATCAAAATATTCTTCTGGATTAGGTCACACTGAACAAAAGACATCTACTGAGAAAGGAGAATGATCTAAGACTGGAGAAAAGAGGAATGCAAATTCAAAGAACAACAAACCTGTATGCCATCACTATGGAAAATTAGGACATACAAAAAACATCTACCGAAGAAAGAATGGTAAGTCCAATCCTAAACCCAAGTTCAATGGTTATTGCTTTAACTGTAAGAAGTATGGACATAAAGCACATGAATATTGGGCCAAGGAAAATGATGCACCTTCTACATCAAGAATCAATGGATATTGTTACAACTGTTAAAATTTTTGACATAATGTTAGAATAGCCCCAAAGGATAACTGAGAAGGGGGGTGAATCAATTATTAGCTAGTTTAATTCTTTTTCTTTATTAACTCCAGAATACAATAAAGTAAATGCACATTCAGATAACACAATAGACAACACCACAATTTGGTTACGGGGAAACCAAATGGTAAAAACCCCGATGGGAATTAACACCCACAATAAACTACACTTGTTTATAATGATCCTTGCTAGAAGATCTTGCAACCCTATTAGGAGTTGTTCTTTACAATGCAATAAGTATAGTGGCCTGGTTAAGGGTCGGACCCTGTTAGGAGTCTTTTACAAATAACCCGGTTAAGGGTGAGGACTCACTATCCAAAAGCTCACTGCTTTAATGGTGCAGGCTACAACCTTCTGAAGAATAGATATGCACTATATCTAATGATGAACTGTAGAGTAGACCTACTATCTTGATCAGTTCTAGTCTATTGTAATCTTTCACTTCTTCTTCACATAGATCCTTGATGAATGAAACACAACTGATATTCTGCTATGTACATTTTCTGTCTCTTATCTTCTCATTCACACTTAGCATTCCACAAATGACTTTCTATAAGTATCTTCCTCAACATATGAGATCATGGGACATGTTAGACAACTCTTCATAACATCCTTGTCAGCTTTACTAATCACACAAGCATAATTACAACCATGCAATATAAACTGAATAGACGCGATGCTTCACTAAGTCGGCCACACCAAATTAACTCTAGCTTTGCAATCTTGCTGAAACACATTTGGCACCTTTGGATAACTATCTTTAACTCATAACTAATCTTGAATATACACACGCATATCCCAAAGATAGGCGCAACTCAAGAACCAATGTAAAACATCGCCTCTTTACAAACACATATCATAAACTGTAACTGCCACATAACAGAATTACACAACATAACTAAAACATCATATCTGAGTCTATGTGTATGAACAAAAAATCAACATGTCTACAACATGAATATAACCATGCAAGGCTTGATATCATCATTCTGATAAGTACATACAAATCACTAATGTATATTAAATGTTGTCATCAATGACAAACATACAATCAATTAGCTGCCAGAAGTAAATCTCCAACAATCTCCACCTTTGACATTGATAGAAACATATGATATTAAAAACATCTTTAGCTCATGGTGTCTTCTTTCTTTTTATAATCTTCTCAATATCCTCATCAAAGATTCCTCTACACTGCTGCAGCTCCTTTGTCTATTTTTATACTCCCCCGGAGTATATGATCCCCCTTACTATATACTCCCCCTTTGACATCAATGGCAAAGGGTGCCATAAGCAATTAGGCATAGGTACTACTTCATAAGTAGAGTAGTCAACCATTGATCAGTCACTCTGGACTGATGTTCTTGCTGCTTCATCTAATTAGACTCAGGAGAGGGAATTACTCCCAACTTCTCCTTGAGATACTCAAAATTATCTTTTGATAAAGGCTTTGTGAAAATATCTACCAACTGTTCTTTGGTGCTCACATAGTCCAATTTTACTTCAATATCAAATTTTTCTCTAAGAAAGTGGTATTTAATATTAATGTGCTTTGTTTTTGCGTGCATCACAGGGTTCTTGGACATGTTGATAGTACTAGTGTTATCACAGTGAATAACAATAGGATAGTCAACCTGTATACCAAAATATTTAACCATCTGCTTGATCCAAACCATTGTTGAACAATTCAATGTTGCTGCACCATATTCAGCTTTTTCTTTTGACTGAGAGATACAATTATTCTTCTTGCTTACCCAAGAAACCAACCTATCTCCAAGAAATACTGCTCCTCCAGATGTACTTTTCCTATCATCAAGACAACCTACCCAATCTGCATCTGTATACACATGAAGTTGTACATTCTCTAATTTAGGATACCATAAGCCATAGTTTATAGTTCCCTTTAGATATCTAAATATCCTCTTGATTGGCATTAGGTGATTCTATTTTGGTTCATCTGCAAATCTTCCAACAATGCCAACTGCATTAGATATGTCTGGCCTAGACTGAGTAAGATATATAAGTTTTCTAATCATAGACTTATACAATATTTTGTCAACTTCTTCATAATCATCTTCTTAAGGAAGCTTGCTTCCTATTATCATAGGAGTGAATACTGGTTTATAGTCTTCCATCTTAAAAGTCTTTAGTATTTCCTTCACATATTTGGACTGATTTATAAATATCCCTTTATCTGTCTATTTTACATTTAATCCCAAAAAGTATTTTATAGGACCAATCATGCTCATTTCAAATTTGTTCTACATTTCTTTTGCAAATTCTAAACTAAGTTTATCATTACCTCCAAAGATAATGTCATCAACAAATATGGCAACAAGTAATAGTCCATCAGGTGTCTCTCTTATGAATAGGTTACAATTTGCTACTCCTTTCTTAAATCCAATCTTGGTAAGATAACCATCTAGTCTCTCATACCAAGCTCTTGGGGCCTGTTTAAGTCCATAAAGTGCTTTCTTCAATCTGCATACCATGTTTGTTTTATCTAATAGATTACATCCTTCAGACTATTCTATGTAGACTTCTTCCTTCAAGTCACCATTCAAAAAGGCTGATTTGACATCCATTTGATATACTTTGAAGTCTTTGACTGTTGCATAGGCCAAGAGTAACTTGATGGATTCTATTCTTCTCACAGGGGAAAATGTGTTAGTGTAATCTATCCCTTCCCTCTACACATATCCTTTACACACTAGTCTTGCTTTGTTTCTGACCACTATACCATCTTCATTCATCTTGTTCCTGAATACCCACTTTGTTCCGATCACATTTTTGTCACTAGGTCTAGGAACCAATTACCATGTATCATTTTTTATTATTTGATCTAATTATTCTTCCATTTATTTCTACTAATCAGAATCCTTGCAAGCATCTTCAACATTTAAAGGTTCAATATGTGACAGTAAACATACCTCTTCATCCACTGTTAACCTTTTTTCTTTTGATCTAGTCAAAACACTACTGCTTTGATCTCCAATGATATCGTCTTTTGAATGATACCTAGATGTGAACTTTGAAAATTTTGGTGTAACATCCTCATCTGTAATCTATGATACTTCCTTTCTTGATTCAGGTTCATTACATGAAACATCAATGCAATCAAACATTTCTTCAATAACAATGTCTTTACTGCTAGGCCTGGGTTCATCCTCAATCATGGGTGCATATTCATAGTACCTTTCTTGAACCATGAACTTCTCATCAATCTTTACATGAGTACTTTCAATTATCTTCTTTAACCTCAAATTAAAACATCTGTATTCTTTTCTTTTAGTAGAGTAACCAAGGAAAATACCTTCATCGCTTCTGGCATCAAACTTACCAACACCATGATTTCTCTTGATGTAACACTTGCTACCAAATATTCTAAAGTATTTTACTATAGGTACATTACCAAACCAAATTTCATAGGGTGTCTTGTCCACGCCTCGCCTTAGTTTTGTTCTATTGATAGTATAGACTGTTGTATTAACTACATCTCTCCAATAGGTGTGTGCAACTTTTCCTTCAATCATCATAGTGTGCGCTGTATCAAGTATGATCATATTCTTTCTTTCTACTATCCCATTTTGCTGTGGGGTTCTGGGTACACTCAACTATCTTTTAATTCCATGTTCTTCACAGTAGTCATAAAACTGGTCAGAGGTGAATTCTCCTCCTCTATCTGATCTCAGACACTTTAGTTTTAATCCAGATTCATTCTCCACTTTGGTTTTGAATATTTTTAACTTCTCAAAGGCTTCAAACTTCTCCTTTAAGAATGCAACCCACAACATTCTTGAAAAATCATCAACAAACAAAATGAAATGCCTTTCTCTGTAATATGACCTAGTTTGAGTAGGACCACATAAATCTATATGCACTAGGTCTAACTTGATTTCAGATGAGTTCTGCTTTCTTCTGAAACAACTCCTTACATGCTTTCCCATAACACATTCCCTACATATTGTGTCAGCTGGTCTTGCAATACTTGGAAAATCTCTAACTGCCTTGACATTGCTTATCTTTACTATATTATCAAAATTGATACAACAAAGTCTTTTGTGCCATAACCAACTGTCATCCACTTTTGCAACAAAACAAATTACATCTAAATTGAGATGGAAAACATTACCTTTTGTTTTGGAGCTTGATGCAATCATGTCTCCTTCTTTGTTTCTAATAATACATTTGTTGTCTTTGAATTCCAAATGATAACCTTTGTCAAGTAGCTGTCCAACACTTAGTAAATTGTGATGTAATCCATCAACATAGAGAACATCATCTGTCTTGTTCTTTCCATCCAGGGTGATGGATCCTCTACCTATGATAGGTTTAGGATTCTTATCTCCAAATCTAACCATACCACCTTTGTATTTTTCTAGATGAACAAATCTGTCTTTATCACCTGTCATGTGATGAGAGCATCCATTGTTAATGATCCAATCAGTTCTGATGTCTACTTTGGAAATTAGGGCTAACTCCTGTGTTTTCTTTTCATCTTCAATGTCCATATGCTTAGGAAAGTTTTCCATGTCTTTAAGGGAAATGAATCTAATTTCATCTTCTCCTGAGTCTTCATCATTTACACCTTCTTCAACATGATAGCATTCTTTCCTGTATTTAGGTTTATAATTAGATATGAATTTCTTTACTCTTCTAGGACATTTGGATGCAAAGTGTCTGATCTTGTTGCATGAAAAAAATTTGAATGGAAGTTATCCTTCATATTTCCCTTTTCCTTTCTTTTCTCTTTTAGCAATCATAGCTATGATTTCTTCTACTTCTTCATCAACTTCTTCTTTCTCATTATTTCTAGAGATGTGAGATTTCTTACCATTAATTGAAGCTTTGAAGGTTGTTTCACCTTTAGGTCCAGTTTTCAATCTTGATATCTCAAATGCAGAGATTTTACTGATCAAAGTCTCTCTTTTGAAGTCTTGTGAAAATTGCATGGTTTCCTCTAGAATGCTGATCTTGTTCTCATAGTCTGATGTTAAAGTAGTCAACAACTTGTCCATTATATCTTCTTCTGATATTTCTCCACCATTGTTTTTGATTCCAGAAACTGCTTCATTTATCCTCTGATTGTAGGCTCTAATGTTCTCTTCAGGTAACATCTCAAGACTTTTGTATTTCTTTTTCCATGTCTTCCTGCGTACATTCTGTTGTTCTTTTTTCTTGCTGTCATAAAACATACTCCTCAAAGGATTGACTCTATTTATCCCTAACACTGACCCAGCATAGAGTAGGACAACAGTAACAAGGTCTTGAGACCTCCTGCACTTTGAGCTCCATAGACTCGGGTGGGATTACCCTTGCAAACTTAGAATAATGAAATCACAGAATTATTCTAACTTGCTATTGGTGGAATTACAGGGACTAGCCACTGTAACATACACTTAAAACAGACCAAATTGAAAGTAAAGATTGATTTTTAATGGTGATAATCATTAAACTGAACAAAAATAGACCAGTGCTATATCTTAGGGCATGGAGTCATTTGTGAATAACTTTAACCAGCATGATTGAAGACTAAACTTAAGGCAATTACAGGATCTGACACAAAAATAGATATACCTTATATATCTACCTCAGTACATTTAAACATACTAATCGATCAGATTCATTTGCTAACCTGAACTTTGTTGAACTATCTCTAAGGTATATTCTCTCCTTGAAAGAACCCTAGACATATTTCATATATCTTCCTTACAGACATATAAATTGCAAACGCTCCTTGAACATTCAATTTAAACAAAACTCAGAATGCTAAAATGAAGACATAAAATCCACATAAATGTTTCAGAAACTGTGAACTGGATTTCATTCAGAAGTCATCATTAATTACTACATTCAATAGAGATCTCTCCAGAAAAACTAGATATATTGCAATTGATTCAGTATCTTTAGACAGAAAAATGACCATCATTGTACCAGTCATCTTGGGATCCTTTTATAACAGAAGGATGCAATAAGCTACAGACATCTGGGAAAGATAACTCAAATGTTTACAACAACTGTACAACAAAATTCTGCACCCTGACATAGGTGGCAGCTGATTTACCAGGTTTATCTTCTGTGGCTTAACCATATTTATCCTTTATGCTTTGCCTCCCAGCTATTCACCCTTTTGACAGTGGACCAATCAAAAGGTAACAACTTCTACTTCACTTGGCATCCATGGCCGCTCTGGCCTTAGACACATATTTAGCCATGTCCCTTTTCTATTTCGCACCATTTCGTGCTCTATTCTCTATTTCTTCTTTGGTGGCTCTTTAGCTGAAACAGGGCAATTTGAATAGGAGACCCTTCAGACTATTCATCATCAGTACTGAAAATAGCCAAGACTCTGCATTTTAATCATTTCGGGAAAGACCCTTGCGAGTGAGCGATGCACTCCTTCTTTTCACTTGGTCGCATACTCGCCATCCATCCTTGCTCAAATTTTCTCCTTCTGCGAGTGAGCAATGACCAAATATTTAGCTTCATAACATGTCTGTCATGTACTCACACTCTTTTTTACTCTGCTTTTGGTTTCACGCGAGTGAGCAATGCTTTCTTTTTTAGCTCATCGCACCCTCGCGAGTTGAATTATGATATTACCTAAGTCTGGGCGATTGAGTGACCACGCCTCTTATCTTTCATCTGATTCCTTAATCGCACACTCGCTAACTTTTTAAATTACACTTTTTTGATATGAATGGGTGAGTGACGACTTATTTCTTTATTGACTGGTCTGTCTAGTCGCAGACTCGCGAACTCTGTTCCTTCCATTTTTTTGATCAGCGACTAAGCGATGCTTTTCTCCTTCACCTCGTCGCCTACTCGCGAGCTATTTTTCTTTTACCTTCATTGATCAGTGAGTGCACGACATCCTTCATTTTTTACTCATCGCACACCCGCGAGCTATCATCTCATTTCATCTGAAGCTGGACGACTGAGCGATGACCTTCTCCTTTTGGCTCGTCGCACACCTGTGGGCTCTTTTATGATCACCTCAAAGAATCAGCAAGTGAGCGATGCATTTGACTGATCTCCTTTGTCACTCGGTCACAGACTGTTATGAATGTTGAAAATGTCCTGTGCGACTGAGCGATGGCATTTTCACCTTAACACTCCACCTCTTCGCCGCGCACTCGCACTACAAAAGACAAGAAAGTTAAAACCTACGCGAGTGAACGACCTACAGGATAGGACCTCGTCGCGCGCTCGCGGAGTATGAAACAGATAGAATAACCTTAGAGCGACTGCGCGACAGACATATTTCAACTCGTCGCCAACTCGCAGCTCTATAACTTAACCTTTATGAGACATCGTGACTGTGCGATATGCATTGCAAAGCAGCTCATCGCCCACTCGCGCACAGACCAAAACTTGACATAAACACCTCACGACTGCGCGATTTAAGACTTAAAAACATAGAACTCGCTCACTCGCGCAACTTAAGGACATTTGACAAAGACCGACGCGACAAAGCGAGTGAGTTAAAACATGACTTCAAAAAGGCACTTAACCATTTTTTTGGCGGTAAAGCACAGAATTTAAAATCAAATAAGCCTGAGAAAAGCTAAAGACCAGGAAATTCAAATTTTTTACAGGGCAGTGCTAACAATGGCTCTGACTGGGGAAAGATAATTGCAAGATTGTCATTAGAAGCCAGACCTCTGGAGAACAGACCACAAAATTTTACTAAACTGTACAGGAGCACACAAAACCATACAAAAATAGGGAAATCTAAACTAACGTGCATGGAACAAGGAAAACTATGAGAAATAATGTTTCAAGAATTGTCCATGCACTGGAAATTCCTGTATTTCACCATTTGGATCCTCCAAGAAATAAGAA
>MU227782.1:162132-183706 GCA_018584345.1 Thuja plicata | reverse complement strand
ATTTTATGACTAAATTAATGACTACTTCAACGACTAAATTAATGACTAAATATATGACTGAATATATGACTCAATAAATGACTAAATAAATGACTAAATATATGACTAAATAAATGACTAAATAAATTACTAGATTAACCAAATATACGACCAAATATATTACTAAATAAATGATTAGATTAACCAAATATACGACCAAATAAATGATTAAATAAACTACTAAATTAATGACTAAATTAACCAAATATACAACCAAATATATGACCAAATATATGACTAAATAAATGACTAAATTAACGACTAAATAATTAAATAAATGACTAAATTAATGACCAAATTAATGACTAAATTAATGACCAAATCAATGAATAAATTAATGACTAAATTAATGACCAAATAAACTACCAAATGACCAAATAAATGACTAAATATATGACCAAATCAATGACCAAATAAATGACTAAAATAGTTTAGTCATAAATTTGGTCACAAGATAAATGACCGGCAATAAACTACCAGTGGTCACATGATCAAATTTGGTCATTTATCTACAATTTTTGGTAGTTTATTTGGTCATATATTACTATTTTTGTACTAGTGAAAAGATGGTTGGTATTGCAAGTGATGAGGAAGTAGAGGATGCTTCTCTAGGATTAACTACTGGACAAGGAGAGGACATATCTAGTGAAGGAGAAGAAGAAATTGAGTTTGAAGAGGAAGTAGTTGTTAAGGGGAAAGGGAAAAAGCTAATGGTTGCCAAGGAAACCAAAGTGAGAAAAGTTAAACCTTAGGCTACCCTTCCTACTACAAACAGACCAAGGACTAGGGCATCATCTATTTCACCTCCTATGTGAGAAAATCCATATCCACAAGGAAGAATGTTGTTGAAAGCAGCTCAGGGAAAAAGAAACAAGTCAAAAACAAAGTTGTATCGAGCATTTCTGCCAAAAGAACAAGGAAAAGGAGACTAATCTTGAGTGATGAAGAAGAAGAGGAAATAGACATCAATGTGTCGAGAAAAATATCTACAACATCATTCAAACATCCTATAGACATGATGAGGTATGCAAGAACATTAGAAGTTCAACTGGGTTATTTGGATTTAAATTTGTCAAATATGAAAAGCAAAGTATAGAGAATAAGGTCAAGTTATAGGAAGCTCTATTAGACATGATGAGTACATCCAAATTGACACCTATAGAGATAGAGAATAATTTCCATATAGAACTTTATGATTTCTTATCTAGTAAATGGGAATTCGCATTGATGACTGAAAGGAAAATTAGGGAAGCAACTTTGGATAGAGTCATCCCACACTTGACAAAGAAACATAAAGCAAAATTTTTTGATCAATATAAGAAAAAATTTGTACCTAAACATATAGCTTATGCAATTTTAAGGAATGATATTGAAGTAGTACAACAAAGTACTCAGATTTGGAAAGAGATTTTTGGGTTGTCGGTCCCAAGAGAGAAGAAAATAGATGAAGGAACCTCTAAGCAGACCACCACTGATCAAGCAAAAAAAGGGTCGGGACCATCAAAAGAAATAGGCGTAGCGAAAACTGTAGAGTTAACAATGGATAGTCCCATTGACACTACACTCAAAATATTAGCAATGTGAATGTCAAGGATTAGGATGAGCTGATAGACATAATTATCAAATCACCTATCAAGACTACTAAGGCCGATGAAGAGAATGATGAAGAGAAAGGAGCTGAGAGAGAAAAGCTAGAAGATCAAGAGGTAAATACTGAAAAATCCACCTATTTTAGAGGTTGCTTAGAAATTGTTAGACAATAGAGACAAAATGGAAGAAACTGGAGACAAGCCTAAAGAACAAGAGGCTAAACAAGTGTTGGTAAATCTACCACACTCTTCTTCATCTACTCCCACTAGACCCAAAATAAGGAATGTACTTGACCAGTAGGAAATCTTGATTAAGATGAAGTCAGCAACCAAAGTGCTTATTGACAAAGGAAATGAAATCATTGAAATTGAGCCGATTGACAGCTCACCTGAGCCCAAAAGGAGGAAGCTAAATAAGAAGAAGTCACTAGGGCCAAATGTCACATTAGATGAAGTCATTATGATTCCTAAATGGGATCTTGAGAGTTTTTCATACGAGCAGATTCAGACCCTTCAAGAACTTTTGAAGAGGAAGAAGAGACATGAAGAAATGAAGAGAGAATGGAAGCAGAAGCAAGTTCTACAAGAAATCAAAGATATTTTTGTAAACGCTTTTGAAATGGGTGATGTAAATGACTAGGTACCTATACTAGAACAGCTAGTTCACATTGAACAAAAGGTGGCTGATGATAATATCAAGGAAAATGACAAACTATTGCAATGGTTTGAGAGAAAGTTTGAGAACAAAGTACTAGAAAAGATATCTACTGAGATAGCTACAAAATAGGTTGAACTTTCGTCTCTCATTGAAATTCTAGAATAATTTGCAAACAATTTATTTTCTTTGTACAAGAGACTATGTGATGAATCATTCTTTAAAAAATAAAATCAGGAGTTAATTGATAAATCGATCCTGGATATGAAGTCAACTGCAAACTCACTGAGCATGGATGCTAGCTCTAGCTTCATCCATTTCAATAAGTTAACTCATACATAGAGAAGGTTAGCCAAGCTTATGGCTGAAGATGGCCAAATTAGGGCCAAATTGATTATGATTTAGGCTAATCTGATACCTCATATGGAGGTTATGCAGAAAGAACTTATAATTGCAAGAGATTTGGTAATGAGAGACTCTCATCTCTCTACTGTAGAAAGTTTGGTAAGTCTAGCTATTGAGCTAGAAGTTAAGTTTGGAGTTATGAAGTTTGTTAAATATAGTTGGGACACTTCATTTGCATTAATTCCACAACTTCATAAATAGTTTTTGGATAAGTACAACTTAACCCCTCCAGCTATCAGTGAAAAAAACAAGGGGGAATCAGGAAAGGGAGGAACAGATGAGTTGAAGGAATAATATATTTTGTTTGTTGAAGGCATGTATATTATGTAGATACTCTATTAAGTTTGTAGTATAATCAAAGGGGGAGTACTGTATGGACATAGGTATTTTTGTGGATGTAAACGAAAGGATAAGTATTTTTTCCACTAAATATCAAAGGGGGAGATTGTTAATCTCTAAGTTTTTGTTGATTATTTAGTGTCCACACTTAGTCATTTATTTAGGTAGTTTTTGTCGAATACCACTATGGCCAAGCTAAAATAGTATAGGCCGAGCTACTTGGCAAGTCATTTTTGAGCAGAACAAATCATAGATGCCGAGCTACCTAGAAAGTCTGTGCTGAGAAATAGGAGACTTAAGTGCCGAGCAAGACAGTTTTGACATACTTGTCAGAAATGTCACAAACTTTAAGGTAAAATGTTTTGGCCGACTTATGAGAGTTTTGGGCTGACATATGTAAGAATTTAATATTCTATAGGGAGTTAATTATGAATTTAATTGTTTTATCCTATGTGTGGCATGGAGCCAATCAGAAAATTGGAATGCCTTGGAGGCATAAGTACTAGATCTTGGTCATTGATCTAAATCTTGTTGCCAGATTCGTAAAGATATATAAGATTGCTTCTTACCCTAATTTCATATAGAGAGAAGAAGGGTGTTTATTCATTAGAGATGTGCAGAGGGTTATTGTGTGTAGGAAGCATAGATCTTGAAGAGTGATAGAGAAGTGAACATCAGAGTAAAGACATATCAGATTATAAGATTAGAAAAGGTATTGAAAAGAGGAGATCTGTTATCAACATCAAGTTCACATCAAAGGATTAGTACTTGAGACATTCTAACAAGTGTACGAGGTGAAATCTCTTAATAGAGTAGTTCTAGCAGACCTTACTAAATCTCTTAGCAGAGTGCTTACTTTACTGTAAGTTGAAATCCTTTCACAAGGTAGATTGTAATGATCTAAAGCTCTTAACTAGGTAGACCTTTAACTAGGTAGATTGCATATTGTAATAAAACTTTTGTATCCCTAACAGGCACACTTTATTGCTGCAATAGTGAAGAATTTGTGGGTGTCATCCCCACCCCAATTTTGCCTATTTGGGTTTCTGGGTTACCAAATTCTATGTATTGTGTTATTTATTTATTGTCATGGATGCTACTAGATGTTAGATCAATTACATATTTATATGTTTGTGGATCAATTTGTTTTAAAGTAATTAAAGTTCAAAATCTAATTCACCCCCCCCCCCTCTCAGTATTTTTCTTTCCCAATATAGTATTTCCAACAAGTGGAGGGAGGAAGTGTCATTGACCTAAGTAATTATGTGGTGAAGAATAAGTTGGCATCCTTTAAGTTGAAGTCTAAAGATTGAGAATGGGGTTTCGATGAAGGAAATGCATGGAACCCAATACTGAAGGGGTGCTCAAATTGGAAGATTGCTTTGAATATGAAATGAGCTCCTTAAATGGACTATTTCACTATAAAATAAAGGAATGTGAGGCATTCTCCTCAATAGGTAATTTTCTTCAAGCCACAACTCTTTGTAAAAAGAATTCGATGAAAGTGTGTAAATTCATGGATGATGCATTCGATAGTATGAAGAGTAGAATATGTAACATGCAATGTATAAGAGATTTTCAAGGGAAATCCACTTCACCAAAAAATCATAGGAAATTAAAAAGGGAAATAGGAGGGATGAAATATAGTAAGAAAAAAATAATAAAAGAATATGCAGAGGCAAGACTCACTCTCTATGAGGGAATTCTTTTTTTAGTAGAAGTAGTGGAAGATATCCTTGGCAATATTTTACCTCATTAGGTGCTTGGAAATACAAAGGAAAGAACGTAACCATTTTCACATCACTCGCGAGTTGGGGAAAAATCCCATACATATTACATAGCTCGAATAACATAAATTTATTTCCTTTAGAGTACAACATTAGTGAGTTATATATCATATGACACATTCCATATGGTAGTTAAGGCTCTACATTTTAGTGAACCATTCTTCCCTACGACTCACATACTACACCTTCTATCTAGCGAGCCATTCTTCCGTACGATACCCATACAACACCTTTGTATGGAGAAATCATTTGTCCCTCATACAATGTCCTAGATATGTTCTTTATCCTATACAATAGCTCATGAGCCATCATGTATGACCTCTATGTCATGTACAACATCTTCATTTCTATTTTTTAGTTCAACAACAAACTAACATCAAATAACAATTTGATTGTGTGGATATGTTAGTTCATCCAACAAAATGTAAAACCTTTGCATACAACTCTCCATAATTTATGTACAGACTCACATCATACGACCTCATTGCATGACACAATATTCCAAGAAAATTCTATCATATAGCAAAAGCTAGAGTGAGTACAACAAGATTTAATTTCTTGGACTATACAATAACTCCACAAAAGATCCCTTCAAACTATATGGGTGTAGAATATATCCCTCCAATATATTGTACAAGTGTGGCTCACAACAAACATCCTCCACATTATACAGGTACCTGGTTAGTGGAAATATCATATAACATATGGTGCATGTTCCTGTCTCTCAGTTTGGCAATGTACAGATACGTCATTTGCAGTATTCCATGTGACATCTTTAAGGGAAATATGTGCATTATATCAGTTGCATCATATAGCTTCTCATTTATTTTGTATTCCAACAAAAAGTGGTAGAATTGGTACCACAATCTTGTGCAAGTTGTGTTGTGTTGCATGCCTCGTTGAAAATAGGGACCCCAATATTTTGTTGGTTTACTGAGAGGGGGGGTGAATCAAAAAAATATGATACTTTAAACCTTTAAAACTTAACTCTGATTCAACTCGGTATAAAAACTACAGCGGCACCTGAATCACCAATAACTTCAATAACTCAAACAACAACTTGCATAAATAGGAAATATTATGCACATAAATCATTCAACACACATAACACTAGATTTAACGAGGAAACCCAATTTGGGAAAAACATCTATGGGAATTATCAGCCATAAATCAAAATACTCTTCTAAAGTATGCTCGATTAAAAGCCAATCATGTTAAAGATTACAATACACATTGTTATTTGTAACCTTGTTAGGGGATTTATCCTAGACCTGTTAAGATCTTCACCCTGTTAGGAGTGGCCTGGTTAGAGGGATTTGAACACTCTTTTAGAATGTCACCTTTCTCAAGGATTTTACAATAAAACTTGTTAAGTCCACTCAGTTAAAATATTTCTCTGATACAAATGCAAATAAGAAACAATGTATAAATTGATCTATAAAACTACAACTACCTCTTTCTTGATTAGATCCCTTATGCACTCTCTGACTACTAGCATCAACACTTCATTAATGTCTACTTTAGACTCAAATTTATACCTCTTTTCTCTTCACTACTCCACTCGATAGCATTTCAACACTTCAACTTGCCATCTCTTGTATTATTCAAATTCATCCTTAAAATAGACTATTTTTTTGCCTCTTAATCTCCTTGATTAGGTTTTCCTTCAATCGCTCCCATCCGTCAAATCAAAATTTTGATTTAATTCAGTGAACTTGATACTCGGTGAACCGCTTTAGTATCACCTCTGAACTTGCACTTTTTTTGGAAGTAAAACCATCACTTTTGTCTCTTAATCTATACCATACATATTTACCTTGAATTTTCCCATGTGTAGATATTGTAACTAACTTCTTCTTCATCCTTGGAATCTTCTAGATCACTGTGGCTCACCATTAAATGTGTTCTTATACTTTTTTCTAACATTTGGTACCACTTGTTTGTGCAAGTTGTGTTGTGTTGCATGCCTCATTGAAAATAGGGACCCAAATATTTTGTTGGTTTACTGAGAGGGTGGTGAATCAAAAAAATATGATACTTTAAACCTTTAAACTTAACTCTGTTTCAACTCGGTAAAAAAACTATAGCAGCACCTGAATCACCAATAACTTCAATAACTCAAACAACAACTTGCATAAATAGGAAATATCATTCACATAAATCATTCAACACACATACCACTAGATTTAACGAGGAAACCCAATTTGGGAAAAACATCTGTGGGAATTGTTAGCCATAAATCAAAATACTCTTCTAAAGTATGCTTGATTAAAAGCCAATCCTATTAAAGATTACAATACACATTGTTATATGTAACCCTATTAGGGGATTTACCCTAGACCTATTAAGATCTTCACCTTGTTAGGAGTGGTTTGGTTAGAGGGATTTGAACACTCTTTTAGAATGTCACCTTTCTCAAGGATTTTACAATAAGACTTGTTAAGTTCACTCAGTTAGGAGATTTCTCTAATATAAATACAAATAAGAAACAATGTATAAATTGATCTGTAAAACTACAACTACCTCTTTCTTGATCAGATCCCTTATGCGCTCTCTGACTACTAGCATCAACACTTCATTAATCTCTACTTTAGACTCAGATTTATACCTCTTTTCTCTTCACTACTCAACTCGATAGCACTTCAACACTTCAACTTGCTAGCTCTTGTGTTATTCGAATTCATCCTTTAAATAGACTATGTTTTTGCCTCTTAATCTCCTTGATTAGGTTTTCCTTCAATTTCTCCCATCCGTCATATCAAAATTTTGATTTGATTCAGTGAACTTCATACTCGGTGAACCACTTTAGTATCACCTCAGAACTTGCACTTTTCTTGGAAGTAAAACCATCACTTTTGTTTCTTAGTCTATACCATACATCTTTACCTTGAATTTTCCCATGTGTAGATATTGTAACTAACTTCTTCTTCATCCTTGGAATCTTCTAGATCACTGTGGCTCACCATTAAATATGTTCTTATCCTTGTTTCTAACATTTGTTCTGCTCAGAGTTGTTAACTTGGGAGACATTTTCGATGGGGAGTGCGATAGCGATAGCAGCGGTTAGGGCTTCCTCTAGGGGAGGCACAATAGAGGAGGAAGGGACCAAAGGAGATGCCGATGATGAATATGGGGAGGTAGGATTCTCTATTGGTCGTTGGGTTGGAACTCTTGGCAGCATTTGTAGGCAATGGGTCCTGCCTTCTTTTTTTCTTGGTGTCGACACTCTTGAGCTCTTGGCAGCTTTTGTGCCAATTGACAGGAGAGAGGGGCTATTATGGAAGATTATTTTTGAGGGGAAAGTCATCTCTGCCATCATTTTTGGGAGGGGGTTGGGGTCAGGATGACCCAGGCCTGGCTTGTGTGAGGTTTGTGCTTTGTTTGTAGAGGACCTCTTTTTTGGGGTCTCTTTGCTTTCTCTTTTCTATTTTCTCTGCCCTATTTGGGTGAGGGGTTTTTTTTTTGCTATGGAAGAGATGCCCATTTGTAGATCTAGTGTTTATCTTGGTGGGTGGTTTTTCCATTCTATGACAGATGAATGGCTTGACCATTTTTGGGTTGTTAATCTCTATTCCTATCTTTTTGGGTTGTTTTTTGTTGTTATTGGTTATCCCCTGTTGCTGGAAGCTTTATTTTTTAGGGATGAACCCCTTATTAGATTATTTCCTCTGCATTATATTCCTATCAAGGTGGTGTATGACCCTATTGAGGTGGGAGCCTTTTGTGTGGCTTATTGGAGGTGGAGCCTTTCTGTTCTTCGGTTCTCTTTTTCTTCACTTCCTATTGAGGGGGAAGTTTCTATTGAGGGGAAGGCTCAGCCTATTGAGGTGGTCTGTGGCTGCTAGGAGGAGATTGAGGTTTTTGGAGTGGGGTTGCCTCTTTCATGTAGCCACATGAAAGCTTGCTGGAAATGGCTAAGGGTTTTTTTTCTACAGAATGTTTAGGTTGCGCTGAAAATCCTGATCAGTGCTGAAGGTATCCCTTTGGTGCTGGTTATTATCAGACCTGTTTCTACTATAGAGGAAGAGGGAATCTAGGGCCTTCCCATTTTCTTATCTTTGTGTTGTTTGTTGTTTGTGGCTGGTTGGTGCCTATAGGTGGATGCTGTTAGTTTTCAAGGGCCCATGCTGGAGGTTGGTTATTTTTGGTTTGGGCAAAAGGCTGAGAATGGGACTTTCGTGTTCCAAGATGTTGGTATTGTTGGTTTAGGGATCCATGTTAAAACCCTGAATTTCTATTTAGGGAGTTTTATTACTCCTGCTAAACTTATGGTGTAAGGCTTTTGTTGGTTCTTGGTGTAGCTGGGTTTTTAGAGTCTCATCTTTGTTAGCTAGTGGTAGTTTACTACCTTTGGGCTGCTGGTTTGTAATGATTATTCTTTAGCAGCATTTAATTTTAGTCAGGTTTCAGATTCCCACCAAAATCTGCTTGTACAGGGTTTTTGGGGCCCCTTCAAAACCTGCTTCTACCCAAATCAAAAACATTTTTTCTGCTCGACAACTAACTCTCGGCTTGATGACTAACATGCACTGCTCAGTGCCTCAATTTCTCAGTGTCTTGACTGAATTACACAACCCTTTACCAACAGACTTCTTTCTTCTTGGTAACATAACTATTTAGCTTACTGACTTACCCAATCTTCTTTACTCACATTATAAAGTAGAAAATAATTATCTCAATAGTACCTTATCATTGCATGATTTTTATTAACTGCCCAATTAAATCAACTCCGAAAGATATTGAAATTCAATATGAACCGTAAATCAATTTCTTGACATCAATGAAAAAATAAAAACTGATCTAATCCTTTCTAAAATCTTGTATACCTTTGATCTCGGTCTTCATCATCATCTTTATCAGATTAGTAACATCTTCTTCTAGGTCATTGGATTAATTTAGGTTTGTTTCCATCTATCATTCCTTGTTTGGAATATATCCAGTTAAGGTTTGCATTCTATCTCTTCATGTTGAAATCTGTAAATGCCTTAAGTTGTAGGGACTTGGCCAAGCTCTCTCTTAGGATCCCTTCTAGAATTGATTCAATAGTGAAGGTTATGCCTTGACTTTAAGGAAATTTGAAAGTCATGAGAATACTTGAAATTTGCAAATGACCTTTTGGAATGTATGAGGAGGTTGGAAAGTTTTAAATTTCACTATGTATGGAAATTTAGAAATGAATAAATTCCATAGAATGCACAAAATGCACAAAAGTGACCCTTTTCTCCGTGTTTAAATTTTCAAACCTCGTATTTCAAGCATTTTATTAAAATTCCCTTCTTTAGGTGTTTTGATGGGTCTTGTGGTTTCATTTATCTAAAGGGATACAATTTAATAAATGTCATGAAGTGAAACAATGCAAAAATTTAATTTAGCGCGCAAGAAGGGAAATAATGTTAAATTTCTTAAATTATAACTTCCCACGCTAAAACCCCAAAAAAATAAATTTTACAAACATGAAGAAACTCAAAATTTCCAAAATCAGGTGTCTATGCCCCAAAATAAGAGAAGGTGAAATGTCTCAATGTGTAAACATGAAATTTCTTAAATTATGTATGTGTATGCATGGTTTTGGATAAGGACCTGCACCTTCAAACACACACACTTCAATGAACCATTATGGGGTAAGCTTATTAGAAAATGACAAAATCATAATACTGAAATGATCTAGGCTAGCTGACATCTGCTCCTTGCCTTCTAGTAGGTAGGAGTTTGAATCTTTCTCTCTGGTCATTGCAAGAAACAGTGACTACACTAGATCCTAAATGAAGTATTTTAAGAGCTAATGATGATTAATCTACATGAATATGAAAATGCAAGATTGATCCCAAGATAATTAGATTGATTTTATGACACCAATTTGAAATATTTTTGTTCTTTTCAAAGCACCAAATTGAAATGTACTCTAGATTATGGTTTGGATGATTGAAAGTAAACTAATAATTATTCAATCAAAAAGCTATGAAATGCTAAAATGCTTGAAAGCTTAAGAAATGAAAACTACATAATAACAATAATAAAAACTGGGATCCTTTGTGAAGAAAATGAGGCTCTCTTTTATAGAAAATCTATGTTGAATCAACGATCGAGATAAAAATTCAAAGAGTGGACAAGATTCGATCTGAGGAAGCACAATCCATGTGCAAAGATGATGATTGGTTGAAAGAGTCAGTTGACTAAATTGACTGATCAATTATTTTGGAAACTTCCAAAATCAGTTTTCAGTTTACAACTTTGTTTCCAAAATGAGAAAAGATAATTATAAATTAACTGATTAAAACAAATTTATTTCCAATTCAAAAATCAATCGATGACATCATATACATTTTAAAGATTTAATTGATTTTAAATTCAAATTTTGTTTTTACTAATTAATTTAATTCCTTTTTGAATTTTTTTGACAATTTTGTAATTTTATTTATTTAATATATTAGAATATATCAATTAAATAATTAACTTAAGGTTTATTTGCTAATATATTGTATTTTTAGTAATTAATTAATTAATCAAGTATGATGATTAATTAGGACCTAGGATTTAGGTCAGATTAGCTTGAAATTGATGAATTATTTATTTGGTTTAGGAATTAGGATTATCAAGATTAGGGTTTCTTGATATGAGACTGAGATTAGGGGTCTAGGGTTTTGGTGACCACTTTTAGGTCATTACATTTTCCCCTCTTTGAATTGATGTGCGATCAACACATTAATTCAAAGACCTATTAGTGAGAAGACCCAAAATAGTTTGATTTGAAGTGATGAAACCATTCTTTTGAAGAAGACCGACATAGAGCTTGATTGGATGAAGACCAATCAAAAGATATAAAACATAATGCTTAGTTTGATTTGAAGTGATGAAACTAGACATCTGTCAAGAACTCTTAAACCTTTTGATTGGTTTGAATGAATAACCAGTTTGAGTTGAAGCGATGAAACAAACTACTGTTAAGAGATTTGATTAGCAAGCAAATTTACTTGATTTGAAGTGATAAAGCCAATTATATCAATGTATTTGATTTTAATAATGAATAGCTCATGTAAGACTAATCTTGTCTGGTTTTGAGTGTATTCATCACTCTATAAGACCATTGATTAGGTTGGCTTTAATTTTAAGATGATTTGATGCGATGAAGTTGAGATGCCCCAAGCGGTGGGGTTTTGATTGAGGATGCAATCACTAGAATTTTAATGTCTTGATCATGCCCCCTCGGGATAAAAATAGAAATATGGATAGGTTCCCCAGTGATGAGAAGCAATTCGATTGATAACATGATGGAAGAAGAAGCTGATATGATTAGAAATAGGTCCCAAGTGGTTAGGACAAAAGATGTACTTAATGGAAGGTCTTGTTTGACCAAAATTGACCAAAAGTATGATACATGGATTGACTAGAAGAAAAGTGTGAGAGATTTCTATTGGTTCAAAGTCTAGAAGACTGATTATGCAAGCGGTTAGTTGCAGTTGACTGAAAAAGTTAGTAAAATAATTTCAGATTTCGATTTCGATCATGAAAATAGAATCAGGAGCCAGTAGTGTCATTTTCATGTCAATCTATGCACAACTTACCACTTGGAAAAAGGAAGATTGATCAATGAGATCCTAAGATCCTTCACATTGGAGAGAGATATCGATATTATGCATATTTCAACACCATGTAGATGCAAATGCAAGAATAATATGAATACAACCTAAGGTGTAGTCACTAACCCTTTAGCATTGAAAATTTTCATCATCGAGCATTTTTGGAACATCAGAGTCGATACAATCCTTAGTGGTGTCACTGCGGCCATAAGAATATGAATATGAATTTCATTGGATAAGATATGAGAAACCAACATAAACATCAGGGCACAAGAGTCGAGATGACCTGAACGTTGTTTCTAGTTGATGTTGTAAGAGTACACCAGTATCAAGGCATTCAAAGCCAAGATAACCATGAGTATGATCTTGTGTAAACAATTAGATCAATAAGAGTCAAGGAGATAGTTTTGACATCACCTTGGCATACAAGTAAACAAGATCGAGGGATGTGAGGCTTTTCTGCCTTAATGTAGGAGCTCTTATCATATACACCCTACTTATTTGGCAATGTTGGATCATCGAGACCACACCAACAAGTAGTATAAAAAGAAAATATTAACAAAAATCAATGAGAAAAGACATCATACAAAGAGAAGTTCAGCATACTTCAGCCAGTTTCCAATTTTTTGGATATATACATGTATGAGGAGTTGAGAAACACCATTGTTTCAAAATAAAATATGCTATGATTGATGGACCACAGATGGAAATGATGTGACATGGGGAAGATCAAAATTCTCATAAATTTGACAGATCAAAAGGTGTTTTCTCATAAGATATATAGATCCATAGAAATCTACCAATGATTGTCATGTGTTAAGTAGTTTGCAGGAGATCATATCACTTTGGAAGATCAACACATTGAAAATGACTTCCTATACTGGTCCATAGGTGTTCTGATATTATAATCAACACTTGTACAACACGTGACCAACTAGACCACTAAAATTTCTTGGGTGAACATAGAATTTGACAAGTGATAAACATTTTATGATGGAAACTTCTAAAAGCTAAACACTACATAACCACCTATACTTGAACATTAACACTGCAATGCTTGGCCAAGACAACAAAGATAAAATATTGAAGCCTAGAGTAAATATGCAGCCACAGAACCCAAGTACTCCCATATGTTTTTGTCTCTCAACTACATTCAAGCTTACAAATAACACAGATTTGTTTCCATCATGGAAATGCCTATTTTTGGATCACTTTTCCATCACACCTACTTTTTCATAACATCTACTTCAACATTCCAGTGCCAAATAACTTCTCAAATGAAACAAGCATATAAAATTATAGAATATCTCCAAAGGTGTTCTTAAGCATCAAATTGATAAATTTAGATATGAATAGGCTAGTGTGAAAACATGGTATATGCAATTCTATTTATGGGGCATAGCCATACTTATGGCATAGCGGCACTAAAAGACATTTTATGGGATGCATATGGAAAGGATTAGAGAAATGTGAAGTGGTGGTTGGTAGATGTGAATTGGAAATGAATAAGTGAGTATCACCTCACAAAATCAATTGTGAAGGACTTCTTTCCAAACAAGACTCCAAAAATCTTTTATAAAACTAAGTTTGATGATAATTGATACCACTTAGTGTAAGAATGATATATTATTATCTATTTTATAAATGATTATCCTTAGGATATACAATCGATGCCACTTATAATATGATGATTCTGATAACTATATGATATACTGCTTCCAAATGAATATCTTTGAATCGTTCAATAAGTCTCCTTCTGAACATTTTTTATTGTTTCTAATATATCGATATAAGATAGGCTACAAGTATTCTCAATGTTGCTTATAGAAGTCCCTAATATGGAAATGAGAACTATGCCAAAGTATTCTTTCCACGACTTACAACGAGGTGTTCTGGGGCATAAAGTTGGCAATAAGAGATTTAGCACTTTGGAGTTGTATCCATTTACCCTCATTCCTTGCTTCCCTACAACTTTAAATTAAAAAAAATGCACCCCCATACCTAATTTCACCCTAACTTTCCCTATTTTTGCCATTTCAACTCATTTCCTCAACACAAACCACCATTCTTGCCATTTTTTCTTCAAGCTAATTTTGAAGGTTGATGCATTTTTTTCATAGGTGAATGATACAAAGGAGTGAGAAGTGCACCAAAGGCTTAGGAATCATTGGAGAAGGAATATTTAGGCAACAAAGGTAAGGTAAGGTTAGGAATTTTTAGTAAGTCACCCAATTGGCTCCAATCATCATCCTACATATTTAGTAGCATCCAAGTGTGATCAAAGTTTGATTCCAATTCAGTTTCAGTGCTTTCCACAAGTTGGGTGAGTTATTAAATAATTAATTACTATTTAACTAATGTGATCTAATGTTGAGAAATCATAAACGGGCTACTTAGTGTACTAGCTCATTGGAGAGGTAATGAAATGTATTAAAAGTTTCACACCTAGTTAAAGGTAGCTTTGTGTATGAAACATTATTATTATTTCAAAATGACAATTTTGAGGGGAAAAAATATTATAATTTTGAATTGCAAATTCCCTCCAAAAAAGCTATAAAAGGTGTTGTGGCTCATTTGTGCATATGTTGAAGATTTCTATAACAAAATATTGGCAGAATGAACTTGCAAGTACTCCCTAAAAATCATTTGAAGACCAAAACCTTCATTTGATTGCTAGTTTTGGACCATGTTGTATTACAAGGATTTATTCTTGCTGCACAAAATTGTGTTTGCATTGTATTTCTAAGGGAACCAGACCTAGTGGTCACCTAATCCATTTTTTCAGATTTGATTTTTTCATTGAGAAAATGATACTTAATGGGGACACCATATACCTCACACTCTATCAGAGAATCCACATTATTGAGACTGAGTAGGGTCAAAAATTGACATAAGAAGCACCATTTCATTTTCCATATTATTGGGTTCCCATTTCAAACTCTAATGAGATAAGTAAGAAAATAGAGTTGTAGGATGAATCATTGTATCCAGATCCATTTTTGGTTTCTCTTTTAAGATCCTTCTTCAAATGAAGATTTACAATAATAATGGTAGGGTTGTAATCACCTGCTTATTGTTTCCAATTATGTTGTTTCACAATTTTCAATTGAGTTGGAAGTACTTGCTATAGAGATGAACTGAGGTGAATCTTTACATTGTTCTCTCTGAGGGAGAGGACTAATTCCAGCCTGTATAGATCTATATTGATTTACTACTGTTTGGTTGATCACCATCGAATGTTTGTTGATCATTTTATGTAACCTCCAATATATCACTATCTATCTTTGTACGAGCTTCAATATGATTTTCTTAATATATTTAATTTATAGGCGGGGGTGGTGGGGGCTATGCTTTTAAATTTTCCAATATAAGCACACTGGAATGTCCCTTTTGCTTTGCAATTTATATTTTTCTCTTGATTAAGATTTGTCTTAAAGATTGGAAGTTGTTTATTTGTTATTGGTTAATTTCCTCTTTCTCAAAGTGACATTAATATTTGATTTGTTTCTAGTTGACTTGTTGTAGATTCGATAACTATTTGCCTATGAAATTTTTTTACCATACCTACATGTTCATAGCAGAGATGACAAGGTTGATGTTCTCATTAATAACCCTAAATATAATGAATTTAGTATATACAACTATCTAAAATAGCCTTAATATACAAAAAATAAAAATAACTATCTAAAATAGCAGAAAATTACTTACCAGACAAATTTCGGATGCACTCATTGCTCGATCCCTCCTCCCGTGCACGAGCGCTTCGGTACTAGCACTGAAAAATGAGTTTCTATTTTCCCGCATGCCCAGACCTCCAAACCTCCTTCCCATAATACCCAAAGAGTGATCAAATGATCTCGAACCTTTTTTTTTTATGAGCCTGCATTGGTCTAAATTTACACCTAAATTAGGGTCGTAAACATTAAAATCCAAATTTGGTGGACATTTCGACCAAATCGGGCTCATAAACAAAAAAATTAGAATCTAATAAGCCAAAAAAAGGCCTTGGTCAAAATTAAAGGTTGAAAATTGACCTCAAATGTATTAGTTCTTGGAGCCTTGTGGTTTGCTTCATTCTTGCATATTCATAGCATAATCCCTTTTTCATATATTTCATTAGTCCCCTTGCATTTGAAATCTTAATCCTCTTGCATTAAGCCCGCATCATAACTGCATATTGCCTTGCAAAATCCCAAAGGAATTCAAATTTTAGAGTCTTACCTTATGTCATTGAAGAAAGAATCTTGACTTGGTCCCTTTTTTCCCTCTATCAAATTTCCCCCTTATCATTTTGTCTTACTCCATCTTTGCCATGTTGGATTGGACCTAGTCCCTTTTTATCCCTTTATCCAATTGATCCCTTTTAAAGTCAAGATCCTTATTCACTCTCCTAGGGTTAGGCTCTTAGGTTTGAATTCTTCCAAAGATTTTCCCAAAGTGGAAAATCCCAAAAACACAGTTGCATAAGCCATATTTATCTTTGCATAATCATCCAAAAATCCAAATTTTGTGTTTTTATAAAGTCCTTGCATACCTTAAGTTGCATTTTCATCCTAAAAGTCTCTCAAAAAAGTCAAACATATTGCACTTGCATATAGTCATCATGTTAGTCTTTACTAGGTTCCAAGCATTCAAAAAGAAAAAAGAATTTTACCAACCCATTTTCGCACAACATAGAGAATCATGACCACCACCTAATCTAAGATAAGGTGTAATATTTCAAAATGGTCTAATCAACATCCAATCTCTAAGCGAGATAAATCAAACTTCTCTTGACACATGAATTTTATGACATTAGACAAATAAATGACCTATGTAACTTGGCATTCCCTTCAAGTACTTCACCAAGTTATGGTATGATTCAATGGAGACCACCACCAAATTATGAACCAATCTTTGTCCCAATACAACCAAGTGATCCTCAAGTAATCACACAAACATTTATGCCAATCATGAAAACAATCCAATCAATATCAAGGTTTTCCCAAACAAGCACAAGGGCTATATCATCTTTTGAGAACCAACCAAAAAAGATTGAGTCATATGTTCAATCCAAAAAATTTGTAAAAATGTAACTACTAATGCGATGTCACCAATAGAGTCACCCAAGAAAAATAAACCCCAATCTAAATCTTTAAAGAGTTTGTTTCAAATATTCTTCCATGTGGATGAAGAGAAAGAAAGAAAAACAAATTCACCCATGTCTAGCAAAGCCTCATCCCAAAACAATCACATGGATGACATAACTATTTCCTCCCAAGAAATTAACCTGCAATAAATATCCATGTTTCCCTCCATGCCTTCATCCCTACAAACTTCACAAGAGAAATTTCCCCCATCTCCATAAAGTGACTCTTCCAACTATGTAACCTTCCAATGGTTATCCACAAAAGAAATCTAAGGTAGTCCTATGCATAGCCTAAGTTCCTTTGTACCAATTCCATCATGGTCTCCATCTTCAAGAAATCAAATTCATGAGAGACCTATCCAAAGTCCATCTCCTCAATGTCAAAACATTGACTCCTTTCAAGAATCCCCCTTACATGTCCAAAGTTGTATCCCATGTTAAGAGGTTGATCCAAAGCACAAAGAAACATGTCTGAAAATATATCAAGATCAAGATCTCAATCCTCCAAAATATCCCCCATCCCTCTATCTCTTTATTCTAATCCTCCAAATCACCCTTGTGATCCAAGCACATCTATGCAAGTTGTTCATGAACCCCTTACACTTCAAATGGGTTCCCCTAGTTCTATCAAGTCTAGTCCATCTCATGGTCCTATAAGTCCTTCCATATCATACAGACCTCAAAATAATGTACTCATGCCTTGTAGCAAGTATCCCATCAGTCAAAGAAAGCATTATCAATTCAAAGGGTTAGACCTCCATGATAAAAAGTACATTAGAACCCTTTCATGTCAAAGAAAATTTTGATGGTCAAGGTCTTAATAATAAATCTCAATCTCAAGGCATTGGTATCCCTTCAAAATCAAAATCCAAATGTATACCTCCCCCTTCATCCCTTTCATCCATCTTAGGTCCATATATTCCTTCCTCCACTAGCTCACAATCCACATACCCTTTCCAAAATACAATTTGACAAAGGCACACATCTTCGAGAACCTTCCATCTATCCAAAAATTCTCCATACAATTCCTATCCATAAATGAACCTCATTCCTTTTCCAAGAAATTTGGATGCCAAAAATAAAGTCCATAAGTCAAGAAATTCACATTCTATCAAGGATCAACATGTCCAGTCTAATCGACATGTACAAAAAAAAGAAAAATTTGATCCAAAAAGAAAAAGAGATTTCCAAAATTCCACAAAGGCCCACTAAGAAAAAATAAAAATCAAAAGCCATATGGCTTCCAAAATCCATTGTGAAAGCAATGCATTCAAAGGACCCACAAAATTATGAAAAATCATAAAGCATGTGGATTCCCAAGAAGCTTCTTGAAGCACAGAGTCCCAAAGAAAAATCAAAGATGGCATCCAATATTGCTATTCCTCCATCTAAATATCTTCCATCTTCCAAATCTATTTTGGATCCTTATGCCCCAAAATCCATGTCCTTTTTTCCATCAAGCCTTTAAAATCCATCATTTCCTTTTCCTCCCTCACTCAATTACCCTTCAAGGTGTGTGCCAATGTTGTTCTTTCCCACATTCCCTTACACTCCAAAGAAACCCTACCTACATTATTTCCATTAACCAGTACCCATTTTCCATCCTTTCATCCAACCTATCCAATCTTTTTCATAATCCTTATCCATTCTTATCGAATTACCCATTTGATATCTCTTTATCATTACCCTACCAACGTCTTTGAGCATAATGTCATAGTCATGGTCCATTTACATGTCATAGTCATGTCCTTCAAGAACACCATCCAAAGAGTAAGATGCTTGATTCCTTTTACCATATCATGCCATGTGTCCATTATCTTCCAAAATGTCAAAAAGCAAAAAAAAATATTTGGAAAAAATATCAAAAAATGAAAAATGAAAAAAAAGCAAAAGGGTCAAAAAAAAGAAAAAAAAAGTTGCCATGATGAAAACCTGGCAAACAGGCATCTTGGTAACACAGAAAAAAAAAGTTAAGAGAAATAAATTTCTTCCAATAGTGAAAATCTAGCAAACAGGCGCCCTGGGCAAGTACCATGATGAAAACCTGGCAAATAGGCGTCATGTGTAATTTATGAACTTGCATTCCACACTTGGGGGCAGGTTTCATCCATGTTTTCCTATCATATCATACCCATGTCATTATCCTCCACTATCCCCATCATTTCCTCCATTATCTTATGCCTTTCATATCCCTTATCCTATTCCCTTTTCCCAACTTTGATCTTGACAAGGCTAGAGATTTCCCTTGAAGCATCACATGTCCTATCTCCTTTACATTGCCTACATCCCTTTGGTACACATTTCCTATCCTATCCTTACGCATTTCCTATTATTTATCTTGCTTCTTCCTATTCATATCATGTCATTTTCCTATCCAAATCCCCTTCTTGGTCTTGATTAAAATAAGGACTTAAATTGTAAAACACATTTTCAAGAAACAACCTCTTGACATGTCCATTCCTCGCATGCCATCCATTGCACCATTTCATTACCCTATCATTGTCATGCCCAATCCCTTAGCTTGGAAAAAATATGTTATCCTATTTCTTGGATAGTCCTTGGAAACCTAAACAGATCCAATGCAAGTGATCTTTGGCCTTAACCCATTTACTAGTCCATTTCTATTTTCATAATGTCCATGCCTTGCTAGACACTGGGGGAAATTCAAATCTTTCTCATGTAAATATGAATGTCCTGAAAAAACCCTAAAAATCAAAATAAGATGCTGAAAATCCAAAAAAAATACATAATGTCTTGAAAATTTTCTAAAAATCCAATAATGTCCTGAAAAAATCAATAAAAATTGAATATGATCTTGAAAAAAGACCATAAAAATCAGATATGATGTTGAAAAAAGTCTCTAAAAAATTTAAAAAGTTATGACAAAATTCTTAAAAAGCGTAAAAGGGCCTGAAAAAATCTAAAAATCATAAAAATTCATGAAAAAAGATCATCACAAAAAAATTCAAATATCTCAAAACTACTAAAAATTGAAAAAAGGTCTCTTCAAAATTATATATAATAAATTTGTACATAGTTGTCTTTCTTTTGCGTAACAATCATCATGTATGTAGACATTTGTGACAGAATCATCATCATGTGCTTAATGAAATCATGTTCTCACAAGCGTGATCTGAGACATTGTGACTCAACATTCAATATGTTTGGACTTGCTCAATCTTTCAATCTTTACTATCAACCAATCAACCTATCCAACCTGTCAATCAATCATCTAATCCGCCAATCAAAACCCATCTATAAAACACAAAACACTTAATGCAAGTAACAAAAGATAAGAATGGATGTTGGCTCACTTTGTTTCAATGAGTGTTTTTATCTTTTATTGATTTTTCTTTTGGTCATGTTCCTATGCTACTCGATGATATAATTTGAACTTATGAGAGAAGCTGAGATGGTTCATGATAAGTTTTTTCTTTGTCTTCTTCCTGTTTGATGATCTCATGAAATTCTAGGGCATGCCTGCTATATGCTTCAGGATGGAGAACATCATCCTTTGTCTTCATCATTTTTTTTTACTCAAAAGGATGGCTTTCTTACTCTGGCTCTTCATGCCATGATGCACTACATCCGGTTTTGTAATATAAAAATAAGCTCATATGACATAATTGCACTTATGAAAGCCAAAATATTTCCTTCTTACTATCATTTCTTCATCTAATTTCTGCTTTTTGCTAACACTTCTTCAATCAATTCTTGCATTCGCCTTGGTCTATAAGTACTCTGGTACACCAAAACATGTGCATCCTACATACATGTATTTATAAAACACAAAACTCCAAAAACATGTACATCCTGCATTCATTCATTTATAAAAGGGAAAAATAAAAAAAATACATTTTCATTTTGCATTCATCCATTCCAAAAAGCTGCAAAATTTCCAAAACCAATGTTGCATTCATACATGTAGATACTGCATAGAAAAGAAATGTATCACAATATCTAGACATCATCATATAACAGGAAAGTAAAATCATGTGCATAAGCATCCATCATGTACATAGGCAAAATCATCATAGAGTAGCTGCAACTTTTAT
>MU227782.1:151764-162072 GCA_018584345.1 Thuja plicata | reverse complement strand
ATATATATATATATATATATATAGCTACTTTATGATGATTTTGCCTATGTACATGATGGATTCTTATGCACATGATTTTACTTTCCTATTACATGATGATGTGTAGATATTGCAATGCATTGCATTCAAAAAGTGTCAGAGTACAAAAATGAAGGTGTCTGTATACACTTAGGCCCACAGGCTTGAAATCTATAGTATATCTATAAAAGTGTCCCTCTACTAGAGAGAGTCTCCTATCAACCCTCTCTCTCTCTCTCTCTCTCTCTCTCCTCTGAACCTTTGTCCTATTTAGAGGATGAAGCTCCTCCTACCCGATGTCCTATTTGTATTGATCTAGGTGGCCCCTCGGTCCTAGCACTCCCTCACTGCTTTGTATCTTCTTGGAGTATGACCTGCAAGAACACGCCCTGTAACTCAATACCCACTTCACTTGTGGAACATCTCACTCATACATGCACCGCCAATACCTATTTTCCTCTAGAGAATCTTCTATCATCTCTACAATATAGTGTGCACTAGCATCTATAATGTTGCTAATAAACTGGCATGACTCCTCCTCTACCCTATGAGATCTAGAAATAGATGTGTCTCAAGACAAATCAAAGTATTCCTCTCTACTATCAATCTGTCCACCCGAGTAGTAAATGTTGATCGCTTGGTAACCCATGTTGCTTGGTCTGCATCTCTCTCAAGGATCAACCTTTCTATATGGATAGTCATCTCTTTGATGTGTTGTGTCTGCTTCCTGTCTGCCACATCCCTATCACTAGGCACCTGTATATCATAATCTTCTAGAGGACTCTCTCTATCCTCATCTACCTACATAGGCATAATACCAGGATCACTGTCAGCATCATCCCCATCCTCACTGCTAGACTCATTGCCGCTAGACTCCTTGCTGCTCTCCTCATCCTCCTCATCCTCCTCCTCCTCCTTATTTCTCTCATCCCTAGGAATCCATAATATTGGTATTGGTACCGCCAGATCTATAAGAGGAATAGGTCTATGCTATGCAAACCATCTCTCATACTCAACTATCATCCCTACATTTGTGATGTATGCACCTGCTCCCCACTACCTAGGTCTTAACTACTCAAAGTCTGCATAATCTACCTATGGCCTGAGTAGTGCACCCCATGACCTAACCTCACCTCTCAACTGTGCAAATAGTGCCATGGCTATCAGCATTCCCTGTCTCTCTCTAAATTGTCTGCACACTCTCTTGGGTAGCTACATATCGATCACCACATGTCTTATGATGGCCCACCTGATGAGATACCTCTCATTCCTATAAAATGGTAAATGTTCTTTGTCATTATCCCATCCAGGGCAATCCCTGTATGGTCATCATGTGAAATATTTGAGTGTATCCATCTCATGTTTGAAGTGTAGTACATATCCTAGTGGCCCTTGTGCGAGTGCTACATGATAGCAATACACATATGGCATATTCGGCAATACAATCCTCCATAATAGGCCATAAGACAACTATATTCTCGTAAGCCCAAACCTGTAGCAACATGATCCCACTACTGATTGATAACCCTCCTCTATAGGCTACCTGATGGAGATTGTAGTAAGTCATTGCTAGCATGCATGAACCCCATGCAAACACTATCTTATCCATGATCATGCACTCTAGTACTCTCCCCCAGTCAATAGGGAAGCCATGTCCTCATTTATCTAGTACTAGTAACCCTACAATCACATAGCATATAACTGCAATCAGTCGGTCATGTTGTCTAGCCACGGTCTCCCATATGATCTCATAATCACTAATATCTAGATCCTTTTCATCGATGTCAAATAGCCAATGTAGTGCTATGCTCACTATCGTGTGGTCATACTCTACAAGCTCTCCATGTATCAGGATCCTGAGGATGTGGCATACATCCTTCAAAGTTACTAGCACCTCTTTGTTCGTTAGGTGGAATGAACTCATCTCCGAGTGCCATCGCTATGTCAATGACGTGATTAGTCCTGAGTTTTCCCTAATCTTGGGCATATACGTGATGTAATACAACCCTAACAAGGCTAGGATCTACCTCTCATGATCGCTCAACCTATTTCATATATCAAGACACATCAGTCTATTCTCCCATGTCTGTAGTAATGCCAACTCCTCCTGTAATTACCATGCAACTTGGGTCAACATTCTATTACTTATTGACCAACTCTAACCATGTTTGACTGAATTTGACCTATTTTTGAACCTATCCTAGGGTTTTGACCTTTTTAGGAACATTTGGGAAGGTCTAGGACCCTGTGGAGTCTGTCTAACCCAATTTATAGTTTCCCTTGACTAACTGCGCAGTTTGGCTAACCAAGTGTGCAGGCTGGGCACTTGTGTGCATTTTTTTCACACTTGGGCATGCCAAGTGTGGTTTCTATACACTTGGGTGCATTTTATATGCACTTGCCATGTGTGGGAAGAAAACCCTCCCTTTTAACCTCATTTTGACCCTATTTCCAAGCCCTAAATGCCTACAAATTCATGAAAAAATATCAAAATGACTAAGAGGCATAGATTTACTCACCTTTGGTCCTGTGTCCTCAAGCCATTGATAGTTGCACACTCATTCCCCATGCTAATTTTGTACTGGCACTCGATCCATTCTCCTAGCTCTAGAGCTCAAATTCTTCCAAAAGTGAGAGTGAAAATGACCACCAAATCCCTCTCCAAGCCTTTTTATAGCCTCTTGGTTGCCTAGATGGATGTGCAACCCTTGATTTTTGTGTTGGTCGTGATTCCTTTTTGACAGGATGCAGGTCAGAGGGTCCCAAGATGGACTGTCCAAACTAGAAGCCCAAAGAAATAACAACGAAAATAACCAACATAGAAATATAATCATATGAGATCTATTTCCACAAAACAACAATTACATTCAACATGTCAGGCTGAAAGGCCTTCCTGGTTATGATTAATTACAAATATATAAATCTAAGATCTAGCATAGATCTTCTGTAAGCTTTAGATCACCTCCTTAACTATTCCATATCTATGACACACCACACACAGCAACCTGGCAGGAACTCTAAGACAATCTAAACTTGTGCTCGCAAGCCACCAAGCAACCTTCTTGTTTCCTAAGCCAACATGCTACTGTTGGATGATATTAGTTTTGGTTACTGATCATGTTGTTGATATTCATGTTTTGTCATTGATGCCAACATACATTTCTGTGGAGAAGATAGACTGGCTTCTTGACTGTAAGAAGTGTACGGACACTGTACAAATGATTCAGAATGATCAAAGTTGGAATTTAGTAGAAGGATATGTACTGATCTTATTCCTAAGGTCGCTTGACCTAACATTACATATTGTGGATGTTAAAATTGATTTGGTGAAGACTGGTTTTCTGGACTATAACTGTGATTCTGGACAGAGTAGGTCTTTGTGTTTCTGGTATATCTTACTGGTTGATAGCCATCATATGTTGGAGTAATGGGCTGAGTTCAATTGTTGTTTGGATATTGGTGACGTCAATTGTGGCATGTATTCTAGAGAAGACCTAGTTCCTGGCCGACTTCAGACATGTAGCGTGTAAAATTAATTGTGTGCGTGGATTGCGGATCTAGAAGTATATGAGATGGATTGTAGTTGATGTTTACTTGTTATAGGTATCATGTGTATCTTATCAAGGGGTTATATAATTATTTGTATGATGGATATCCTTAATTGGCCGACCTAGTTGATTATGTATTAGGAAAGCTTACCTAGTCGACCTAATAAATTATTATAAGAAGGTATATATGGATGATCTTTTCTTATGGAGAAGATGTGGTAGAGAATAAGGACAAAGATGTGTGGAATCTGAGAAGCTTGTTGACTGCTGGATATAGAGAAGAGTTGATACTTCATTTTAACTGACCAAGCAAAGACAGTTGCTATCAGACAGTTCACTGGATTGTGTATTTTCTTTATACACTTGATTCGGATTATAAATCCTTGAGGGTGGCTTTAACCTTCTTTGGGCAGTGTGCCTTGGCAGTGAGCCTACTATTTTCTTGAATTCCTAACAAGGACTATGTACTGTAATGTTGTAATAAGCTCCTAATAGGGCTAATATCTTTTAACAGGGATACTATACTCTCAGTACATTATTTGTGAATTCCCACTGGGGTTTTACCTTTAATAGGGTTTCCTCGACAAAAAATATTGTGTTATGGTGTTGTCATTTACTGTGTTATTATTTACTTTTGCTGATATGGTTTATAAAGTTTAAAGTTTAATAATCTATACTACAACTAATTCACGCCCCCCCCCCCCCTCAGTTGTCTTGTGGACTGTTAATCCTAAAAATTGGTATCAGAGCTACTGGTCCTCAAAGAGAAATCTTAACAGCATGAGGTGATCCTAAAGATGACTTACTATAGAATGGATAATCCAAAGTTTGACCCTGAAAACTTTATAATTTCTTTTCATCTTCAGTGGCTTTCTCTAATTCATCCTTAGTCGCTACCTTTTCTTTCTTCTTTGTTATCATCCAGTATTCAATTCCTAGACATTACTACTTTGGATGGAAAGACTAACACTGACAATGTATTACTTGTTGATGGACTTAAGCATAATTTGTTGAGTGTTGGACAGTTAGTGGAAAAGGGTTATCAATTGAACTTCATCAATGGAAAATGTTCTATCAAAATTAAAATAGGAGACCTGTTTGCATCTGGTACTAAATCAATAGGTAATGTATTTGAACTGAACACATCTGAAGCTTCTTTTTTTATTGCGAAGGTTGATGACAGTTGGTTATGGAACAAAATATTTTGTCATGTTAACTTTGATAACATTGTGAAGGCAAGTACGACAAAATCAATAAGAGATCTACCTAGAATTGTAAAGCCATCTAACACTATGTGTAGAGAATGTGTTATGGGGAAAAAGACTAGAAGCACTTTCAAGAACAAAGCTTATTCAAAAAAAGGGAAGTTGGATCTGGTGCATACAGATCTGTGTAGTCCTACAAGAACAAGATCATAGTATGGTGAAAGGTATTTTATACTTTTTGTTGATGACTTTTCAAGAATGATGTGGGTTACATGTTTAAGAGATAAATATGAAGCATTTGAAAAATTCAAGTTATTTAAAGCAAAAGTTGAGAATGAATCTGGTTTAAAGTTGAAGTGTTTGAGATCAGATAGAGGAAGAGAGTTTACATCAAAACTCTTTAATGCATACTGTGAAGAAAATGGAATACACAAACAGACTTCAGCCCCTAGAACTCCACAACATAATGGAATAGCAGAGTGAAGAAACAAAACTATATTAGATGTCGCAAGGAATATGTTGTTGGAAGGAAATGTGTCTCATGTTCACTAGAGAGAAGTAGTTGGGACTGCTATGTACACACTAAATAGAATTCAGATAAAAAAAGGTACAAATAAAACTCCTTATGAATTATGGTTTAATCATACACCTACTGTGAAATATTTTAGAATATTTGTAAGTAAATGTTATATCAAGAGAGATGATGAGATAGGTAAGTTTGATGATAGAAGTGATGAAGGAATCTTTCTTGGTTACTCCACTAAGAGTAAAGATTATAAATGTTTTAATCTGAGATTGATGAAATTGATTGCAAGCACCAATGTGAGGGTAGATGAAAATTTTTAGATTCAGGAAAGGATATATGATTGTGGTCAGATTACATAAACAAAATAGGTTATTGTTGAACCAAAAGAATCTTTGATGATTGACGATGAGATTGAAGATGAACAAACTAAAGCTACTGGGAGATTGAAGACACCAAGGTATTTTAAGAAGAACCATCTTGAAGATCAAATTATTGGTGATGCAAGCAAAGGCATGATGACTCGATCTAGAGTTAGAGATGAGATCTATTTGATTTCTCAAGTTGAGCCAAAGACTATAGATGAAGCATGTAGAGATGAATCTTGGACTAAAGCCATGGAAGAAGAACTAGAATAGATAAAGAAGAACAATACATGGGAATTGGTTCCAAGACCTAAGAACAAAAATGTGATTGGCACTAAATGGGTTTTTAGAAACAAGATGGATGAGGAAGGAACAGTGGTAAGAAACAAGGCTAGATTGGTATGTAAGGGATACTCACAACAAGAAGGCATATACTATGAAGAAACATTTGCTCTTGTTTCTAGATTGGAAGCTGTGAGATTATTCCTTGCTGATGCTGCACATAAATACTTTAAGGTTTATCAGATGGATGTGAAGTCAACATTCTTGAATGGTGATTTAGAAGAAGAAGTTTACATTGAGAAACCTGATGGCTTTCCTTTGATAGATGATGAAAACATGGTTTGCAGATTAAAGAAAGCACTATATGGACTGAAACAAGCACCAAGGGCATGGTATGCAAGACTAGAAAAATATCTACTTCGTCTTGGTTTCAGAAAAGGTAATGCAGATCATAATTTATACTTAAGAACTGAAGGAGATGGAATCTTGACTATAGAAGTTTTTGTTGATGATATCATTTTTGGAGGCAATGATAAGATGAGTAAGAATTTTTCTAAAGAAATGGAAAATGCATTTGAAATGTCAATAATTGGTGAGATGAAATACTTCCTTGGTTTGCAAATTAATCAGAGTAAGAATGGCATTTTTATATCTCAGACCAAGTATCTTAAAGAAATGTTCAAAAAGTTTGGAATGGAAGATTGTAAACGTGTTGGAACACCTATGGTGACAGGTGTAATAAATAAAATATGATGTGTTTGTGCATATAAGAGACATTACATTTGAATATGTTATGGGGGTAAATAACATTCTCTCCTTCTATCCCTATATATGCAAATGAAAGATCCAAGTTGATTAACCCAAAAATAAGGATCAATGCATAAATGAATCAATCATTTGGGAACAAGAATAAGGAAGGAAGATCTTAAGTACCCCGGTTTTGATTTTTTAATTTGAATTAGAAATAGATTTAGATAGATTGATAACCTTAACTAAATTGAATAGGAGAAATGTACTAACCTTGAAATATTATAGATCTGAAGAATGCTATTTTCTAAAGCCTGTGTTGAGTTTCTGGAAAATCCAAGACCAGATCTGGAATAGAAACGCAGAGACAGACAAAACCCAGAAATGTTTTTCTGTTCAAAGATAGTTCTGATTTGTACCCTCAAGTCAGTGTCACCATTTGCCAGAATTTAAAATTGCACCCTAGGTCACAATCGACCTAAAAAGTCTCAGACTAAAATTCTGTTTTTGGATCCTGGAAGTTTGCTGAAAAGGGTATCCGAATCTCCGTCCCGATCTGTTGTTTTGAACCTATACCTGCAAGAAAAGGGGTTTTTTTGTTGGGGGAGGGGTTTTCCTTTCTCAAACCCTGGTTTTGGAACTAACCTCAAATATATAATTGAAATTATAGAAATAAACAAAGTAAATGAAATAATTCACCTTGCTCATGTAAAAGTCCTTTTGGAGGATTTGAATCCTTGAATCCACAAGTATGGATGCACCAAATGAATGTAGAATGTAGAATGGAGAATGGAGAATGTAGGATGTCCTCAATCAATTTCTTTTAGATCTTCAACAACAATCTTGAGTGGGTTCTTGAATTTGAAGAGGCTTGGAGGAATGTAGATGGAGAAATCTTCAACAAGAGGGCTCCATGAAGCTTGAATCCTTCAATGGCCACCAATGGATCTCCTTGATGAAAATGGATGCTTGAGAAGTGTTTGAGAATGGATGAATGCTTCAATGGATACTTGGCTTGCTTCAAATCTTTCTTCTTCACCTTTGGAATTCACTCTTAAAGGCTTTGAAAGTTCTTCCAATTATGCTTGATGATCATAGTTCATGGTTAGAGAAAATGAGAGGAGAAAGCTTCCTTTTATATGAAATTAGGGCACAATCTTCTAGAGAGGCTGACATGGGAGAATTAATTTTAATTGGACCCATTCCTCTAGATGATGACCTATGATAAATATAATTGAGGATTTGTTGTCCCAAAGTCTAAAACAACCGACTCGAAAGTGGTATTTAACTTATTCCAAACACCGACAACCGGAGACCCTGAGATTCTAAAATTTGAACCATGGGCCTGGAAAAGGTCAATTATGACCTAGGTCAAGGTTGAGGTCAACCTTGACCCAAAAAGGTTGACCTTGACCCTGAGGCCAAAGTTCCATTTTCTCAGTCTGGGGTGCTAGAAATAGGTTGGAAAAAGTGGAAATGGGGCAGAACAGGAGGATAAAGCCAGATCAAAGTTAGGAAACCATTCAAGGTGCTTGACATGACCCCAAACCACTTACTTGGAAGGCTAAACCAATCTACCATGGAAGTTCTTCCATTTTTTGACTATACATTTAGCCCCCACTTTAGCAAGAGTATGAACTCAATACAAACTCTTGGTAAAGGAGATCATAAAGAATAGATAATCTTATTGGAATCATAAGGGACAAAGAAATATTCAAGCCCCCAAGGGGCTTAATTTTTTATCAACCCTAAGATCATGATAAGAAAGACATCACCAGTTAAGGAGAGAGAGAAGGTATGGTTACCTCGCTCAATGAGAACTTATGTCCCATTGTGAACCATACAAGGAAAAAAGTGTAACTGGAAAGATGGAGTTGAACCGCCTAGTGAATGTGGCTACTCACTAGTCAACCCATTAGGGAGATCCATTTTTAAGGACACCTTCCAACCTTAAGGGATCAAAACATTGTATATTTTGAAACTGGAGGGATCAAGAGATTCGTGTAAATTTAAATTGGAGGGATCAAGAGATCCTAAAAAGTAAAATGTCCATGCTTTAAGGATTAGTCTTTAATCCATAAAGGGAGAAAGTTTTAAGTTTTTTAAATATTTTGAATGTGCCTGTGTGTAAGAGGTAAGTAGAGAGCATGCCCCCATGTTAAATTCATTGTTAACACTTTAATAGGAGCAATGGCTTTGACAAAAACATAAACAACTCTACTGATTACGTTTCCACTACGAGAAGCCCCCGAATGAAGACAAATCAAGGGAAAATATCACATAAACATACAAAGAACACAAAAGGGATCTACCTATTGGGGGTCAGTATGATCATAAGATAACATGTACATATAGATATGATATTATTGCAAATGAATTGACATCATTCCCCAAAGAAAGTAGAAATACAATCACAATGGAGGAAAGAAAACTCAAGAGAATCAGTGCTACCATGTCTTAGATCCAAGAAAACTACACAAGGAAAACATTTACGAAAAATAGCAAAAGTAAAACATAACATGAAAACAAAAAATATAAGAATAGAGATACATATAGAGGAATTATACAACATGTTTGATTCCTTTATCACCTTGCACCAACAAAGTAACAAGGGTCATATAAAAGAGTCTAACAAACTATAACACTGAAAATATATGTGGATTATTTGAGATGGATGTTACCAAATGTAACGTGTTGGAATTGGATTGTCTTACTAAAATAGATAAGGTATGAAAATGGGGGAAGTGATTGATATGTAAATTGTTCTTTGAATTACCTAGATTGTATTAACCTTAATTGAGTTGAATTTATTAATTGCTGCAATTGTGATTAAGAAGAAGATAAGATGTTCCTTTTTACCCTCAAATGCACAAATGGGAGATCCAAGTTGATCAACCCAAGGAAAGGGTTAATGCACAAATGAATCAACTATTTGGAAAGGAGAATAACAAAGGAGATACCTTAAATTCTGTTACTTCTATGTATAGGAATGATATATGACTGTAATTGAAAAGATCTAAGAAATGCACTAACCTTGAAATATTTTAGATCAAAGAATGCTATTTTCTGAGGTTTGTAGATAGTTTCTAGAAAAATTGACAGTTGATACCAAACCAAAACGCCGAGATGAACAAAACCCAGAAATCATTTTTCATTCTGATATTGTCTTATGAAAAAGGTTGACCTTGACCCACAAATGTCAACCCTGACCCAATAATGTTGACCCTGACCTGCACAGATGTTGACCCTGACCTGCACAAATCCAAAAGTGACTTTGTTCGCGGATCCTGAAAGTTTGCCAAAAAGGGTATCCAAATCTGGGTTCAAATCCACTATTTTGTACCTGTACCTACAAGAAAAAGGAGATTTTTTTGTTGTGGGGGAGGGGTTTGCCTTAGTCAAACTTCGATTTAGGAATTAACCTTGAAATCAATAAAGTACAGAATGCTAACATGTAGTAGAATTGAATCTAACAATGAAGCTATGATATTCGATAGATATGTAATTGAAATTCAGATGTATGCAAGTATGTAAATATGAAAGCATGAACTCAATATGAACCATAAACCTCCATTATTGTATGCTTGAAATCCACTTTGAAGAGATGATGAAAGAGTCTT
>MU227782.1:121696-151704 GCA_018584345.1 Thuja plicata | reverse complement strand
TTGAAGGAAGATCACACCACCATGATGGCTAGATCTAGGATTTGAATGATGAATCTTGAATGTTTGCACCTAATCCCTTCAAAGGCTTGAAAGCTTGAATCCTTGATCTTCAATGGAGCACTTGAATTCTTGAGAAGAAGACTTGAACACCTTAAGAGCTTGAGAACAATGGATGCTTGAGAAAAATCTTGATTAGAGCTTTTTGCACTTGGAAGACTTAGATAAAATGAGAGAAAAATGTTTCCTTTTATATGAAAATAGGGCACAATCTTCCAAGGAGGCCTACATAGGATAATTAAATTCTCATTAAACCCATGCCCCTAGGAAAGGACCTATATTAAATATAGTTTAGGAATCAACGATTCAAAATCTGAAACAGCCGACCCGGAAGCGGGAAAACTGAATTTTTGATGAGCCCCGACAGCCGACAAGATTCCAGATTTGAAAGGGGGACCCAGGTCATGGTCGAGGCTGACCCTAACCTAGGTCAAGGTCGAGGTTGACCCTAACCCAGGGGGTCAGAACCCCTAGAAAATATGCCAGGTGGGGTAGGAGGTGCCTGGAGAGGCCCAATCAGGGTCTTGAACCAGCACAGAAGCATGAGATGATGCAAAAATAGGATGATGATATGGTAGAGGTCAAAAATGTCCCCTAAGGAGGGCTAAATTCTCTTAACATGGAAATGTTTCCATTTTAAGATGATACACAAACATTTAGCAAACACATCACGGGAGAAGCACAATACAACATGCAAACACAAAAAATTGGCTACCACGAAGGATAAGCCAATCAAGTGCATCACCTACTCTCCCCATATAAATTTATATCATTTAGGAAAGGTGGGAAACTCGCAAGAGGGACTATATCCAATACAGTAGGAATAATAGCCAGTTTCAAACAAGGATCCTCTTGAGAATCGTGTTGCTCAATACTAGGTGTAATTATCAATTGAGTTGAAAGCATATGAGGTAAATCAGTATCAAGATCAATGGTCTCATATTCATCGCTAAGATCAATAGGATTATCTAAAGTATTCTCCTCATCAATATTAGTTAAAATGGGATCTAAGATGCGAATAGGATCATCATACTCATTCATCTTAATATCATTGTGAATATTGACTTCTTCCAACACATCAGGCATAGGTTGATCGAAAGAAGATAAAGAATTTTGAAGAAGAGAAGCATGGGCCCTAGCATTAGCTCTACACTTCTTATGACATTCATTAGTAGATTTGTTACATTTTTCTTTGTTTGATACATGTGGAGAACTAGGAGGAATAACCACTGATTCCTTCATATGTTTTGTAGGAGGATTGGTAGGATTCACAGTAGGCTGAGAAGCAACACTAGGAGGTTGAGTAATAGAGTTAGCAGTGATGGATAAAGGAGGTATAGAAGGAGTGGGAAAAATACCACGGTTGAGATCTATCTAAGGCATGCTTAACTCAACAATCTTGCGATGTTTATAGGCTTGATATGAGCGAAAAAGGTTGTTAGCGTGAGGAGGACATGAATTAAGTAATGAGGGCCAAAAGAAATCAAGAGTAGCACAATATATAGGACTATAAGGTTGATATAGACTATGATTAATCATTTTTACTTCTCCATTATGAATGAACTTAAGACATTTATGAATAGGAGAAGCAATAGCATGCACAACAGTTATCCAAGGAAAACCAATTTTGACTTGAAATTGATTAGATGTAGGAACAATAATGAAGGTAGTGTCTACAACCTTTCCACAGAGTTCAACGGGAAAGTTAATAGAACCAAGTGCAGGATAGAGAAAACCATTAAATGTTTGGATCCATACATCCAATGGATCATAACAATCATGTTGTAGGCCTTTCATAAAAAGATTTTCCTCAGTAATAACATTGATTAAAGATGTGGGATCAACAAGACAACCACACGTAGGTATCTTAGCAATCCTAGCATAAATATAAAGGCGACCATCGGGAGCCTTAATAGTCCCAGAGTCATCAAAGGTAATTGAAATTTCTTGAGGTCGCTTATTCTTAGTTTGTTTCTAAGGTTTAGGTAGAACTGGAAATTGAGGTGGAGGCAAATGATCTTGAACAATAGGTTGAGATACAACAACGCTCTCCACATGATTAACAATGTGATTATGATCATCCATCTTTGAATCATAAACGATATCCATAGAAGATGGTTGAGTGATAGTATTAGTATCATGTGTAGGTAGAGGATTCATGTAGATTTGAAGGTTTTGATTAGGAGGAGAAACAAATTTTTTCCCATTACCATCAAAATTATCAACAGATAAAGCATTGGAATTGATTAAGTCTTGAACCTTATGCTTTAGAGAATAACATTTTTCAGTATCATGGTCATTCTGGCGATGGTATTGGAAAAAAGCTTTAGAATCAAAGGATTTTGAATCTATAATAGTAGGAAGGAGAGGTCAAATAGGAGGCAAGGTAATTATATTAGCACTTAACACCTTACTCATAATAGAATGTAAAGATTCAGAGAGAGGAGTAAATGTATGATTCATACGGAAAGTAGTGGATGTATTAGTAGCATTGTGGGATGCAACAACAACTTGATCACCAACCGCATTCATCTGTTTATTAATCTTGATGTAGTTGTTATTTTCTGAAATTTATTAGGATTAGGAGCATTATCACTCTTATCAACTGGAACAGGAGTCATTGGAGTGTTGCTCTCAAATTGACTCACTTGTAATAGATAATGATGAGGTGCTACACAAAGTTGTTGAAAAGAGGTAAATTCAGTAAGTAGAATCTTATCTCTAATATCATTTTGTAAATTTGAAATAAACATGTGTTGAATATCAATATCAGGAACAAGATAAGAAATCTGAGCATAAAAATGCTTAAATCTACAAATGAAATCAGTCAATTTTTCCTTAATGTTTTGTTTACAACGCATTAAATCAGTTAAGGAAACTTGCAGACCAATGTTATTTTGAAATTGTTGAATGAAGGTATTAGCCAATTTAGGAAAAGAATCAATAGAATAAGGAGGTAAAGAACAATACCATTGCAAAGCCTTATCACGAAAGGTTCTAGCAAACAGTTTAGCTAAAATCCTATGGTCATGAGCATAATCACTATAAAGGATTTGAAATGTTTTAACATGAGTAACAGGATCGTCTTTACCATTGTAATTCTCTAGATGAGGCATATAGGATTGTTGAGGAACAGTAGAACGGATAATGTCTAAGGATAAGGGACTACCCATGTCACATGTAGGAATGCTAAACTTGGATTGAGTTAAGGATGCAAGTTGCTGTTGTAAAGATGACACAATCTAAGCCAAACTAATAATTGTGGAATCATTAGAAGACACAGGTGGCATAGGAATGTTAGGAACACTAGGAAAAGTGTAGGAAGCAGCAGGAATAGAAGATACAACCGGTGGAACACTTGGAACCACAGTTGGAAGGGGATTAGTATAAGTAAAAGGTATACTATGATATGAAGGTTGTGAGATAGGTAGAGATACTGGTGGAACACTCACAGGAATAGATGAAATTGGGAGAGATGTAGTCATCAAAGGAGGAGTATAAGTAGGAATGCTAGGTAAAGGAACAAAACAAGGTCCTTGACTAATGATAGGAGGAGTAAATCCTAGATATTGAGCCTCTTGAGATAAAGGTTTAACATTAGAATGTACAAGATGAGTGATATCACGCAAGAAATTAACACCTTGATCACTATCACGAAGGAATTTCTTAAGAGCCTCTATAGCTTGAATGGTATCTTTATTATGGTTTTCTTGAATAAGCCAATTTCCCATTTTATCAAGTTCGGTTGAAAGCTTTTGCACTTGTTCAGGAGGAACTCTTAAAGCATCTTCCTCATCATGGGATGAGTGAGAAGAGTTATGCTCCGTAGAAGGATTGGAATCATGAGTATTCAAGTTGTCATTCGGGATCCTACGGAAAGGAGAGGAAGATTCAGGATCAAAGGAACCCATGAGTCTACTGCTTCTTCTAACTGGGATACTATAAGTAGGACTAGAAGTGGTAAAGTTCATACACTAATGCAATGCAAATGAACTAATTTAGAAAACAAAGAGTTTGATTTTAATTTTTGAAAGGAAAATACAAGAACATAAGAGAAAGCTAATCTAATATGCATGCAAGATCTAACATAAAAGATGTAAATCTAACACAAAAAAGAAAGAGTTGTCTATCACGGGTTCACCAAAATGAAATAAAGAAAATATGATGTGTTTGTACATATAAGAGACATTACATTTGAATATGTTATGGGGGTAAATAAGATCCTCTCCTTCTATCCCTAGATATGCAAATGAAAGATCTAAGTTGATTAACCCAAAAAGAAGGATTAGTGCATAAATGAATCAATCATTTGGGAACAAGAATAAGGAAGGAAGATCTTAAGTACCCTAGTTTTGATTTGTTAATTTGAATGTGAAATAGATTTAGATAGATTGATAACCTTAATTGAATTGAATAGGAGAAATGTACTAACCTTGAAATATTGTAGATCTGAAGAATGCTTTTTTCTGAAGCCTGTGTTGAGTTTCTAGAAAATCTGAGACCAGATCTGGAATAGAAACACAGAGACAGACAAAACCCACAAATGTGTTTTTGTTCTGAGACAGTTCCAATTTGTACCCTCAAGTCAATGTCACCATTTGCCAAAATTTTTGATTGTGCCCTAGGTCACAATCAACCTAAAAATTCTCAGAATGAAATTCTATTTTTGGATCCCGTAAGTTTGCTGAAAAGGGTATCTGAATCTCCATCCTGATCTGTTATTCTGAACCTATACCTGCAAGTAAAAGGGGTTTGTTTTTTGGGGGAGGGGTTTTCCTTGGTCAAACCCTAGTTTTGGAATTAACCTCAAATATATAATTGAAATTTCATAAATAAACAAAGTAAATGAAACAATTCACCTTTCTCATGTATAAGTCCTTGTGGAGGATTCGAATCCTTGAATCCACAAGTATGGATGCACCAAATGAATGTAGAATGTAGAATTTAGAATGGAGAATGTAGGATGTCATCAATCATTTGCTTGAAGATCTTCAAAACCAATCTTGAGTGGGTTCTTGAATTTGAAGAGGCGTGGAGGAATGTAGATGGAGAAATCTTCAACAAGAGGGCTCCATGGAGCTTGAATCCTTCAATGGCCACCAATGGATCTCCTTGATGAAAATGGATGCTTGAGAAGTGCTTGAGAATGGATGAATGCTTCAATGGCTACTTGGCTTGCTTCAAATATTTATTCTTCACCTTTGGAATTCACTCTTCAAGTCTATGAAAGTTCTTGCAATTATGCTTGATGATCATAGTTCATGGTTAGAGAAAATGAGAGGAGAAAGCTTCCTTTTATATGAAATTAGGGCACAATATTCTAGAGAGGCTAACATAGGAGAATTAAATTATAATTGGACCCATGCCCCTAGAAGAGGACCTATGTTAAATATAATTGATGATTTGTTGTCCTGAAGTTTGAAATAGCTGACCTGAAAGCGGGATTTAACTTTTTCCAAAGACCGACATCCAGAAACTCTGAGATTATGAAATTTGAATCCCAGGCCTGGAAAAGGTTAATTGTAACCTAGGTCAAGGTCGAGGTTGACCTTGACCCTGAGGCCAAAGTTCCAGTTTCTCAGTCTGGGGTGCCAGAAATAGGTTGGAAAAAGTGGAAATGGGGTAGAACAAGGGGATAAAGCCAAATCAAAGCCAAGAACCCATTCAAGGTGCTTGAAATGACCCCAAACCACTTACCCAAAAGGATAAACCAATCTACCATGGAAGTGCTTCCATTTTTTGACTATACAACAGGAAACAAACTGACTAATAGTGATGAGACTCAAAGTGTTGTTCAGACTAACTACATATCAATGATTGGAGGTCTTCAATATCTAACACACACTAGACCAGATATTGCCAATGCAGTTGGAATTGTAGTTAGATATCAGGCAGATCCTAAAGAAACACATTTTGCTGCTGTGAAAAGAAATTTTAGATATTTGAAAGGGACAATAGAATATGGTTTATGGTATGATAAATCTAATGATTTTACATTGCATGCTTTTGCTGATTGGGAAGGTAATGTGAATGACAGGAAGAGTACAAGTGGTGGTGCATTTTTCCTTGGGAAAATGTTGGTTTCTTGGTTGAGCAAGAAGCTGAACTATATTTCTCAATCTACTGCTGAGTCAAAATATGTTGTTGCTGCAAAACATTGCACACAAGTTGTTTGGACGAAACAAATGTTGGAAGACATCGGAATAAATTTCAAAAGCCAGTGGTTATTCATTGTGATAACACTAGCATAGTAAATATATCAAAGAATCCTATAATGCATTCAAAAACTAAGCATATTTATATTAAGTACCATTTCTTGAGGGAGAAGGTAGCAAATAAAGAAATTAGATTGGAGTACATTAGCACAAAGGAACAAATAGCAGACATATTTACCAAACCTTTTCCAAAAGATGCTTTTGAATATCTCAAAGGCATGCTTGGGGTGGTGGCCCTTTCCAGTGGTAATTAATTGATTCATATTTGCATTATTCTAGTGGTTTTTAGAGCTATATCACTATCTGGACTTGATGTATGAATCTACTCCTTAGGGGGAGTAATCGTAGGAGAACACTATGAAGTACATTTGGGTGATCTTGCACCTAATTGTTGGACATGAAGAATTGAAAAAGATACAACTTACAGAAGACTACAGATGAGTTATGGAACCCTTTTCCATTGCTTCCAAAGGGGGAAAGAATCTATGTGAAAATCTCTACTATTTTGGGGAGATTTGTGTTGAGGATATTGAGAAGATTGTATTGAGAGAGAGTACTTTTGGGTTGATGCATATGGATTTTACCATATGTTGCCATCAATGCCAAAGGGGGAGATTGTTGGATGATATCAATTTTGGTTATTGATCATGCTGTTGATATTCATGTTTTGTCACTGATGTCAACATACATTTCTGTGGAGAAGACAGACTGGCTACTTGACTAGAAGAAGTTTATGGACACTGTACGGATGATTCAGAATGATCAAATTTGGAATTTAGTAGAAGGATGTGTACTGATCTTATTCCTAAGGTCACTTGAATTAATGTTACATATTGTGGATGTTACAGTTGATTTTGTGAAGACTAGTTTTCTGGACTGTAACTGTGATTTTGGACAGAGAAGGTCTCTTTGTTTCTGGTATATCTTTCTAGCAAAGATATTTCAGATGATGCAATCTTACTGGTGGAAAACTGACATATGTTGGAGTAATGGGTTGAGTTTGATTATTGTTTGGATATTGGTGACATCAGCTATGGTGTGTATTCTAGAGAAGACCTAGTTCCTGGCCGACTTCAGACATGTAGTGTGTAAAATTAATTGTGAGCGTGGATTGCAGATCTGGAAGTATATGAGATGGATTTTAATTGATTTTTACTTGTTATAGGTACTATGTGTATCTTAGCAAGGGATTATATAATTATTTGTATGATGGAAAGCCTTAATTGGTCGACCTAGTTGATGATGTATTAGGAAAGCTTAACTAGTTGACCTAATGAATTATTATAAGAATGTATATATGCATGATATTTTATTATGGAGAAGATGTGGTAGAGAATAAGGACAGAGATGTGTGGAAGCTGCAAAGCTTGTTGAATTTTGGATATAGAGTAGAGTTGATACTTCATTGGAACTGACCAAGCAAAGACAGTTGCTATCAGACAGTTGCTATCAGACAGTTCACTAGATTGTGTATTTTATTTATACACTTGATTCAGATTATAAATCCTTGAAGGTGGCTTTAACCTTCTTTGGGCAGTGTGCCTTGGTAGTGAGCCTACTATTTTCTTTGACTTCTAATAGGGTTTGTCTCCTAACAGGGACTGTGTATTGTAATAAGCTCCTAACATGGCTAATATCTTTTAACAGGGATACTATACTCTGTAATTTATTTGTGGGTGTTAATTCCCACCAGGGGTTTACCTTTATCAGGGTTTCCTCGACAAAAAATATTGTGTTATGGTGTTGGCATTTACTATGTTATTATTTAATTTTTCTGATATGGTTTATAAATTTTAAAGTTTAATAATCTATACTACAACTGATTCACCCCCCTCTCAGTTGTCTTGTGGACTGTTATTCCTAACAACTACTAGTCCACTAAGGTATCTTCCACCAAATTTAGATCCAATACTCAGATGCTCAGATTTGATCTCCTCTACCCACAATATCCCCCTAACACTCTACCCTAGACCTCCTTAAATACAAGCACAACCACAAGTCGGCTTGTTGCAAAATACAATTTAAACAAACCCTTACAATAAATACATATTCAAGCCACAAGTCAGCCAGTAAACAAATATTAAATGACCTAGTTGGCCATTACAATCCATTAAATGTACATAGGATAAATATCCAAGACCCAAATAGGTCCACACATATCCCCTTGATTGATTCACATCACTATCATATGCTGCCCAAATTAAATGCACAAAGTTGGCTTCCCAAATCCGCAAGAACACTAGTCGGTAATCTAAACTATCGAGTGCTAGCAAAACCAGCCAAGAAATCTTGAGCATTAGCAAACCAATAAGAATCATCGAGAACACGTGTTGACTGAGCTCCCTCAAGCATCACCAAGCCACAATGCATGCAGAGAAAAACATGCCAAGCAAAGGTTCTGCTGAGCACCAGGGTTTACCGAGCCCTTCAGCGACCAAGCATCCTTTAACAACCGAGCCCCTTGGCCAACACTGTAACTGAGAAACATTGCAAGAACTTTGTAAAACAGATATCAAGAAAATAAAAGATGCTCTTGCATCAATTTTGCACTCTGAGCCTCATAACTTTTGTGTTTGATATCTGATTTTTGATCTATTTGTTGTTGTGGATCTGTCTCGTCATTGTCGACAAATTGATCAATCACTTGAATTTTTTGGTCAATTTCTTGAGGGGGAACCTATGTATCCCATTTTCACTGGTTCATATTTTAATGCAATTTTATTCAAAATTCTTTGGCACAGCGCTCACAATCGCATTGTATCAAAGAGGGGCAAAATGTAGATGCTCAAAAATGGTTCGAGCCTGCTAGTCTACATGTTTTAACATTTTTGGTATTACAATTGAAATATTGATTTTCCCTCTAATTATTCCTCTATGTTGTGCATATGATCTTTATTATATGACAACATTGTGTCTTTCATCGATAATTGAATATTGTAAATTATTCAATTATTTGCTAATATATTTGTCCTCTTGGCTGAATTGATCATTTCCTAATCAATTTTGATCAATACTAAATCATCCTAAACCAATCCTATTCAATCCTAAACGATCCTAAACCATATAAAATTATCCTAAATCAATTCAAATCTATCCTATTCTCTTCTTAATCATTTCAGAATCATTTTGGACTCATTCCAACCTTTCTGGGGCATTGTCCAAGATCATCGATGCCTATTTAAATCAATTTATGAATCAATCAAATCCTTTCCAAATCTAGTCAATCTTGTCATCATTAATTCAATCTCACCATTCTAGCGGCATTGTCCAAGTTCATCAATGCTTCGTATCTTTCATCATCCATTTGATAGCATTGTCCAAGTTCATCGATATTATTGTTACAAACCTATCATCATCAATTCAATAATATTGTCCAAGTTCATCAATTCTATTGCAGACCATCATTATCTCAGGAGCATTGTCCACGTTCATCAATGTCTCCTTATTCTTCATCAATCCTCTAGCATCGTCAAATTTCATTGATGCTATTTAATCATTTTAATTATTTGAGTGCATTGTCAAAGCTCATCAATGCCTCAAAGCTATCATAATCCTATCAATATTATCAAAACCAATTCAGTTGCGCATTAATGCCTTCAATTTGGCCAATGATTCACTAATTTTATCTCTTGGGATGAATAACCCATAGTTTATCCCTATTCCCTAATCCAATAAATAAATTGACTTTATTTATTCCCCTTTTCCTAATGTCTCCCTAAATTAATTAATTTCAAAATTAGTTAATTTATCATCTTTTTGAATTATGAGATTTTGCTAATTCCTAAATTCCTAATTTGAGGGAATAATGAGTTTTTAAATTAAAAAATTGAACTCTTACATTCCCTCCTTTAATTGTGCTTCATTTTCCCTATTAATTATCTCCATGAGCTCTTCCACCTTTCCCTATCCATTTCTCCCCTAATTGTGCTTCTAATTTCCTATTAATTTTCTTCCATCCTTCTTTCATTTTCCCTCTTTTATGCATTGATTTATGCATACTAATTTGTGCACTCAATTTATCATGATTATAACAATCTCCCATTTTGTGCATTCACTTATTAATTTGTCAAATTGGTCTCTCATGTCTATAAATTGAGATCATTTTGTCTTTCTTTGGTTAACCACTATCTCCTAGTATTCTTGCAATCATCACTTTGGCTTTCAACACTTGTGCATTTTGTCATAGGCAAAAGAGAAATATCAAATCAACATCAAATCTACTCATGGAGAAGAAAGGAGAACATGGAAGCTACATTTGAAGGGGGTTTTGGGGCATTTTTATGATTTATCATACTCTCATTTCAAATAGCTTTTATGATAGATTAGATGGGTTTGCATATTGTTTAGGGTTTTGTGGTTACTCTAGATATGTATTTTACACCCTTTTTTGGTTTTACAGATCCATTATTGGAAATACTTTCCTTTAAGGACTGATCCTTGTAAATGGAATGAACTAGCATAATACAATTCGCTAGACTATTCAATACCATATTTTGCAGTGCTTTCCTTGTGTGGTTCACAATAAGAAAAAATCTTAATGGGATAGCTCTCTCTCTCTCTCTCTCTCTCTCTCTCTCTCTCTCTCTTTTGGTTTTGGTTTTGATGAGGACTTAAGTCACTTGGGGGCTTGATGTTTATTTGTCTCCTTAACCTTAATGAGATCATCTTATGCATTTGATCTACTTTACCATGAGCATGATCTTATCTCATACTCCCGCTAAAGTGGGGGCTAAATATACCATCCTAAAAAGTTAGCACCCATTATTGGATGTCTCTAGGACCTATTAGACCCCATTTTAGTGATTTTAAGATATGAATGTCTTTATGCTTGATTTCCCACATCTTTCATTTCCTCTCCTTGAAACTTTTCACACTTCCCAAGATCCAAATCTATTTTTAAATTAACAATGCCAAGACTAGGTCGAACTAGGTTGACCTTGTCCTAGACAAGCTCAACCCAATTCAACCATGTCCTAGGGCATTGTGTTTGAGTGGTCTTTGAGCCCAATTTGGAGGTTTTTCTTCTTGATCTTTATTTGTGGTTGGCTTGACAATATTGAATCCAAAAATGAGTATAAAAGGATCTCTCTCCTCTCATTTTGACATACCTACATGATCTATAATATACATGAGAAAGATATCTCTCAAGTGTAATATTTCAAGTTGTGCAAATGAAGTGGTAGATTCAAGATTTTAAGGAAAGCATCCAATTGAAGATCTCAAAGTCTCCAAGCATTATTCCATTCAAGAAAAATAAATCTTCTCTCATTGATGCAAATTTCTCTCCCATGATGTCCAAGTAGAGGAAACAAGAAGATCCCTTCCTCTTCTCCATTCAATATTTCAAGCATACACTCATTGAAGATCTAGGATTCAACAAGTTTAGATTCATGAATTTTTGAAGGAATCCCTGATTGTACAATACATTCAAAACATACATTTGAATCATCTTCATGGATTTGATTGATTTATACATCCATCCATGAGGGTTTCTTATACAAGGTAAAACTGACATTTATCTTGTTTACATTACTTTCCTTATGCAATTTCTATTTCATTTCAACATTGATTCCTATACAGGGGCTTGACCAAGGCGATCCCCTTTCTACTAACTTTTACTCTTCTTGTGTGTAGGAATAATTTTTTAGGGTTTTGAATCCATATTTTGGGAGTTTCAGAACTAGTGACAAATCCTTTATAAGTTCCATTAGTTTTTTAGCTTCTAGGACTAGGTTGACTTTCTTGGACAATGTCGACTTTGTTTGACATCGTCCATTGGATACAAAAATTTCATAGTCGGGAGTTACAGGTCTCATAGTGTCAAATCCAAAACCATTTCTTATTCTGACAGTTATATGATAGTTATTTCCAGATATGAAGTTTGTTCCTCCTCTCCTAGCTTCAAAGTGAGTTCATTCTTCTTATTTTCATCCTGCATTTACTTTTATGCATCAAATCTAATATCATACCTTGTTAGTTGTCATTTCATTTATCATAGCATCAATTCATTTCATATATTTGCATATCATTTTACATATCCTATACATCTTAACATTAAAGGAACTCATCCCCACACTCCATCTTCAAATCTTGATCTAGAATTAGCATCCTTTCATCCTTTTGGATTGTGCTAAACTAATTTGGGTTTGAGGGTGAGCCTTTGAGGGTGTTCATAATGTATCATAGACCCTCCCCGTACCATTTAATTCGGTGAGTGATCTTCCTACATAGCGATTTATCACCATTTCATATGCTATAGTAACCCATTAAGAAACCATTCAGTTGTCATCAATGCATGCACCTTCCTCACATTTCTCTATGTAATCTCTAATATATACCTCTTTGCTTTGAACAGGTAAAACCTAGGAATACTCATCCCAATTGCACTAACACAAGCCAAAACTATGATCCACTCTCTACTTTTTTATATTAGGTGCGATACACATCTCTGTCCCAATCTAGCAATCACTCTCATATCAAAGTTCCTGCCACCTTGCACACCAATCTTGTCAAAATTCCAAATTCTACTAGATCCATAGTGGTTCAAGTTGTATATGTTCTCTAGGTTGTCCTAGAATGATGAAACAATAAAAGGTCGTAGCATAAATACTCTATTTTTGTCTACTCCTTTAGCTATTCTCATAGTCAAATTAGGGTGCTTGTGTCAAAATCTGACCCACCATAGATAAAATGATGAAAAAACAAACCAAACTGCAGGTACGAAAGAGAAGATTTCATCATTTTAATGTAGCCCTTAAAGCCATGAAGATAATCATTTAAATGCAAAATGCTGGATGCCATACATATAATTATTTCACAGTGAACTAAATAAGTGAAATATAATGATTTTAATGTAACCCTTAATGCCATATAGATAATTATTTTTCAACAAAAAATGACATCCTACACGACATACAAATAATCATTTCATATGTTTCGTATATATATGACTGTATATGCATTATGTGTGTATGTATGTCTGTGCATCTATTATGTATGTATATCTATGTATGCACATGCATTATGTGTATATCTATGTATGTATATGCATAATATGTGTGTGTGTGTGTGTGTGTGTGTGTGTGCATCTAAATGTAGGAGAGAAAATAAGAGGAGGTGATGGATGAGATAAAGCTCGGTAACTGTGATATGACTAAAAAATATTTATTATAAGATGCAGGTGACATAGATGCAACTAATATATGGTTATAAAATGAATGAGACTATAGTTTATATATTTAGATCCTAAGAATAAATACACTTGATAGAAAACATTAAATTTCTCTACTTACAACAACAAAAAATAGTATATTCATATATGTATTAGACCCTAAGAATAAATAATCTTGAATGAGAACAATGGATTTTTGTGCTTACATTTATAAGGGGAGCCTTACACCAGTTGTTGAAAAGATACTATTTTCATATGGAGTTAATGCATGTAGAAATGTAAGAAAGTTATGGAGAAAATGCACTTGATAGCCTATTAAGCTGATAGTTGTTTTTTATCATGTCATTTAAGGACTAAGGACTTTGTACATGTAAATGTAATTTGAATACATGTAAAAATTCACTCTTTCCTGATCTTAGAAGAAATTGTTTTTAAATCAAAGATAACCTATAGAACAATAACAATAGACCTAACTGCAAATGCTTCTCGGGATATCCGCTTGAAGCCTCAGAAGCAGCCAAGCGGACAATCCTCCCGACGGCATGACATGTCTTGACGTCCCACCAGAATATTTTATGGGTGCCTAAGTATGCTGGATAGCAGCACAAAAGCAGTGTGTATAGTTTTAGAACAGAGAATATATACTTTACACTAGAAAGAGCTGAATTCGATGGATGCAATGTTGGGGCTAGGGCTTGTATTAGGGTTGCTCCCATTACTTCTATGGCTGCTAAGAGCCTTCAATGAATGGAGGTTCTGCCACCCACATTTAAGATCCAACAATGGAGGAAAGCTTCCTCCTGGTCATATGGGATGGCCCCTTTTTGGAGAGCTGCTGGAATTTTTATGGTATTTCAAGTTTATTGACAAGCCTGATGAGTTTATATGGAAGAGAAATGCCAAGTAATTAGTTTATCCCTTCTTATGCTTCTGCTCTGCAACTGGAAAGGTTTGTTTTAATGTTATGCTTGGGTATACTCGTAAGATTTTAAACAAACCAATTTACAAAGTATAAATATCTGGGTTCACTCTGCCCCAGTGGGTATGAGATTTGTAGGAGAGGTTATGAATTTTTAAGTGTATATGTAATATCTAGGCTTAGTCTGTCCCTATGGGTATGAGATTTTTAGGAGAGATTATAAATTTTTAGTGCACATGTCTGGGTTTACTGTTTTCTTGTGGGTATCAGATTTTAGGAGAGTTTATAATTTTTCAATTGTATATAGAATGTCTGGGCATCTGCAATTTTCTAGTGTATATAGAATATCTGGGCTTAGTCTGTCCCTGTGGGTATGAGATTTGTAGGAGAGGTTATAAATTTTCAAGTGTCTACAGAACATCTGGGCTTAGTCTACCCTTGGGAGTATGAGATTTGTAAGAAAGGTTATGAATTTTTAAAGTGTATATAGAATATCTGGGCTTAGTCTTAGTCTGTCTCTGGGTATTAAATTTGTAAGAGAGGTTATAATTTTTTTGAAGTGTATATTGAATGTCTGGGCTTAATCTGCCCCTATGGATATGAAATTTCCAGGAGGTCATAAACTTTCTAGTGTATATAGAAAATCTAGGATTACTCTGCTCATGTTGGTATGAGATGTTTAAGAAATCTCATAAATTTTCTAGTGTATATAGAATGGCTGGGTTTACTCTGCCCCTGTGGGTATGAGATTTGTAGGATGCACTATTGTGTATCAATACTTATAACTAAACCTTCTGCAGGCCTATTTCTGCAATATTGTGGGTTTTGATACCAAATCAGTACGTTTCTGATAATATGCTTGGCATAGTGTCCTTTTAATTTCAGTATCAGCAAGTGGAACTATTGTCTATGTGTTTCCCTTACAGTCCATTTATTACATTGATATAACCCCATGACCATATGTCATGCAAGATCAATACCTTTCTCATATCTATGTATTATTTGGTTTGCAGATATGGGGATACTGGGATTTATAGAACCTATTTATTTGGGTACCCTTCTGTTATAACATGCTCTCCAGAGGCCAACAAATTTGTGATGGGGAAAGGAACAGAGGATGGCAGTTTTACTGCAGGTTGGCCTGCTCCTAAACTACTGGGAGAAAAATCAATCATAATGGTGGAAGGGCTGCACCACAAAAGACTGAGACGTGCTTTAATGGAAGCCATAAACAGACCCCGGTCATTGCAGCATGTATTTATCAGTTTACAGCCTGCATTCAAAGAAGCCTTTGAAAGCTGGACTGCTAAGGGAACCATCAATACTGGTGATGAGATCAGAGCTGTATGTGCATACCCTCTATCATGGTTTTTTAGGACTTATGTATAGTTTTTTCTAAAATCAAGATAAACATGCTTAAACTAAAAATTTAGAGTCTAGGAAATATTTATTTTGTGTTAAAAACATTTCTTGTTTTCTTTTGGTATTACAGTTGGGATTCGGCAATATATGTTCCTTACTCTTAAGCTTTCAGAGAGGTCCATTGCTGGAAAGTATGGAAATGATGTACAGAGGACTTTTAGCTGGTCTTAGAGCCCAACCTATAAATATCCGAGGCACTGCATTTCATCATGCTCTTAAGGTACCCACCATCTCTCTCTCACTCTCTCTCTCACTTACTCACTACTGCAACTGGCCCTCTCAGCCAGATCCATTTCTTGATGGACATTTTCTTGCCATGCAATTGTCTATTGGGTTTTGGGTAACACGGTTTCATCCATCATGTCATGTATTTGTCTTCAGGGGAGGCAATTCTTTCTGATTACATTTGAATTTTTATTAATATTAAATATTTATCTTTTTCTTCTCAATGATTTACCCTTTCTTTTTCAATTAGAGTTTTAATTATTATCTTAAGATTCGTAGAAGTTTCCTTCACCCTATATTATCTTACAATGTCTAATAATTGGAGTTAAAAATATTTCTTGGTTGGTTGGTGTCTTAGGAATAGTTATATTGCATTTTATTTCTTTGTTATGGATTGGTTATATAGGGACTGATTTGACTTCTATTTTTTTATTTGGATTTTAAATTTTGATCCTGCTTTTAATTATTAGTTGTTATTGTTTTTTTCTTTTTGATTTTCTTGGAGTTTTCTTTGATTTGTTTGTTTTCTATTATATTATGATTGATTATTACAATTAGTCCTTTCTATTTTCTTCTTTCTTTCACATTTCATATATGTGGTATATTAGAGGAGAAAATATTTGTTATTTTCTTTATATGAAGATATTACTAACAAAACTTTATTTTTAAAATGTATGATTTCATATTCAGTGCAGGAAAAAGCTATCACTTATTCTAGAAGCTGAGATACATAATAGGAAAGTCAACAAGGAGAATGTGAAGATTGATTTTTTGCAAGATTTAATGGATTCAGGTGATGTCAATGGTGATAAATTGAGTGAAGAGGAAGTCTTGGATAACATAACATCCATACTTCTAGGAGGGTATGAGTCTACAGCTTGCTCAATGACATGGGCTCTCTATTACTTGTGTAAATATCCTGAAGTGTTAAGTAAATTAAAGGTAAAATATTCAAGTATTTTATAAATTGTTTCTTCCATTGTTCTTTTCCTTCTCATCGTATAATTTGGTAGACTAATTTCTTATTTGGTACCTTGATCTAGATGTTTAGTTTCCTCTGCTAGCTCACGTCTTTAAATGTATCGTTTCTCTAATCAACAACGGGTGTGTGTTTCAGAAGGAAAATTATGACATTCGTCAAGAAAAGGGAGAAGATAACATTCTCAAATTTGATGATGTGAAGAAAATGACTTATACAACAAAGGTGGTATTTAACAAACTATAGTTGAGTAGCTTAAGAAGGCTAGACTTTATATAGTAAATCAAAATTTACTTGTCAACATATTAGGTTTATATATATTACTAGCTACTTTGAGAGGTTTGGATATTAATTTTCATAAGCCTAAAACCTTAAGGCATATGTATATTATAATAATTGATCCTTATCTTTTTGTTTCCCCTATATATGACCATTGGTATGCATTTAGGTATAGTAATTTTTATTTAGAATTCAACTGACATGTTTCATGGGCTTATGAGACCCTTGGGAAGATGAGATTTTTATAGTTTATCATAATTTAGGTTAAATTGTTTGAGAAAGGTTCTCATACTTACATTTTATAAATATTTCAAATCCCAAAGCTTTTGATAAACTAAGCTTTCTTTTTCACCCTTTACTAAAAGACATCTATACACATTCTTTTTGTTTATAAACAAAGTAGTTCTATAATATAGTTTTCAGTTTATAAACAAGGAATCTCTATGATGCCAATGTTTTCATCTAATGTTTATATCATTACACATGTAGGTGATTGATGAAGTTATCAGACTTGCAAATGTAGCACACTTTATGTTTAGAACTGTGGCAAAGGATACAAGTTTTAATGGTATTTTATTATTTTCTTAAAATATATATACAAAAATAATTGTTGTAGGATGTTCTCAATAGATTATAAGCCAAGTGAAAGATTGAATTGTGCTATTTTTTTTGTAACAGGTTACAAGTTTCCAAAAGGTTGGAAAGTAATAGTTTGGTTACGTTCCATTCATGTTGATCCTCGTTACTATAAGGACCCTCTAAAGTTTGATCCTAATAGATGGGAGGTATGCTTAATATTCTTATATAAATTATTTTTAAGTTGGAAAATTCACTTATCAAATCCACTTATATACTTTTTATGGTGTATAGGGATTTGTGCCTAGCCCATGTGTATATAATGTCTTCGGCACTGGTCCTCGAGGATGCCCAGGAAATAACCTTGTTAAAATGGAGCTCTTCATGTTGTTGCACTACATATGCCTTGATTATAAGTAATTTTCTAATTCCCTTATAATTTAAGGCTTATTTGATCTTTTTAAGTAAAAAATGTATTTTAGTTAATGGATTAGATTGACTAGTAATAAGTTGAGTAATTTGTATAATTGAGCACTTGCCTTTTAGATTAGATTATATTACATGCTTATTTGAATTGCTTGTGTGATTATGTGATTATTAATATATATAATATCTTTCCTCTATTTAGGTGGGAGCTTATAAACCCAAATGAAGCTATAAAGTTTTTGCCAAATCCAAGATTAGCACATGGTGCTAAATTGAAATTTAGTCGTATATAGAGAAGTGTCATGTAGTGGTGAATACTTGTCTTTGTAGTATTGTAATAAAAGTATTTGTTGTTGATTTAGAGGTAGGTAAGAAATAGTTTGAGATTTTATGTGGCACCTACACCTTTAGTGCACTTATCACTTTATCTCTTTTCCACTTTAGTAGGCGATCCACCTTTAGTAGACATGTGTCACTTTCGCTTTTCTACCTTAGGTGGATAATAAGTTGTCTCTTATGTTATCATGTCGCGTGCAACCTAAATCTATCTCAATATTACAAATTTGATGGACATTAAAGTTGTTAAGGCTTGCCTTGACTCCAATTTGATTTGTACTAAATTTAATTGTGACTACCATAGTTGAAATTGATTTTGTTCCTTAGAATAAATAATTGATTAATTGGTTGATTTTAAGTTTCATAGCAAAATCTGGAGAAGCATAGTTAAAGTTGATTTTGTTAGAATGAGAATTGTGCTAATTTCAATTATTTGATTGATTAGTTGATTTTAAGTTTAATAGTTAGATTCCTAGAAGTATAATTGATGTTCTTAGAATAAATTTTTTGATCATTTCAACTTTTTGTTATATAATTTTATGTGATAAATAAATTATATATGCCAATTACAATGAAATGCAAATGAGAAAGAATAATCTTTATTTATTTATTTAAGGATTATTTGATTCTACTTTTGAACTATTTTACTATTATTCTATTTTACTTTAAAATAATTTCACAACTATTTTATTTTATAACATTGTTTACTTTATTTGTATTTGAAAAACTATATAATTTATTATCAACAATATATTATATTTATATAACATTATTATAGTGATAATAACATCTATACCTTTATAATTACAATATGATGTAAATACATTACAATTATATTTATAATAATTTTACAATATTAACACTGATAGTATTATTATTTTTGGCAAAAGGTCAAGGACTTGAATATTGTATTAATAGAAATAGCATATATAATTTACAAAAGATCTGCAACTACTATTAGTTATAGAGCCACCGTGGTTGTTTTAATCACCTAAAAATAATCAAGAGAAACCAAATCACTAATTTTTAATAAATTGGTCCATTTAAATCAAAAGAGCTCCTTAAACCCTAATTGTGTGATTAAGTTCAATTAATTTAATTACATAATTGTCCTAAGCAATTAATCTCCTAGCCATTTAATTAAATAAAGAGAAAAAATCTCATCACATGGATAGAGATATTAATATCTTTCATTTAATTAAATATTCTATTAATATTCCCTCTAACACATGACACATGGTACACAAGGATTTAAAAGCGAATGTCTACTTAGCAAAGTAACCAATGGGATAAAAGTGCAAGGATCAATCACATGCCTTTTCCATCTCAACCATCCAATTCAAATTGGATTAATCTTGACCATTTAATTCAAATCAATTCATTTGTCATCTTGATAAATCTATAAATCAACCTCAATTCAAGTCATTTGCTATCTAGATCATTTGCCAATAGGTCATGCTAGTTTGATTTTTGAGTCAATTGTGCATTTGAGAGATCATTTTTAGCATAATTGCATCCATTTACGTCTTTCTAACTTGAATTCATCTCATATTTGATCATGTAGTTGCATCTTTACATCAATTTAGCTTCAATTCTAGGATCATTTAGTACAATTCATCTCAATTTCATCATGTATCTTCATCAATTTGATCCAAATGTGCATAATTAGGTGCATTTAATGATAAAATCTTCCATTTTATGTTTTTCTATTCAATTAGATTACTATGCATTCTGAGAGTAAACAAATAATCTGATTAATCTTCATAATTAGGAAGCAATAGGACGGTTTCTAATGAGTTTTCTTTGTGTATTTGATTTTAATATTGAATGCTAACTTATTGATCTTATGTTCTATTGAAGTGTTATGTTCACAACCAGATAAACAATCTTACACACATTTTTAGCACCCATCATGGGGCCCTAGCCCCAGATTTTCATTAAATTTCTGACAAATTTTGTGATTGCAGGTCCCTAACTGAACATAAGATCGTTTCTGTATGCATGAAAATGGGTCCCTGTTCATGCAGCTACAAACACACACACTTCAATAGATCATTGCATGGTTAGCGGGTTAGAAAATAGAAAATCAAAATGCAGTAAACTAAACTAACCAAAATCGATCTATTGCCTTCTAGTAGACAGGAGTATGTGTTTTCTCTCAGGTCATCGCAAACTCAGTGACTACACCTTTTCTAAATGAAGGATTTAAAATCTAGATGATTGATCTAAAATCATATGCAAAATACAGTTTGTTGTTCATCCAAGCTAATTAGATTTGATTTTTAGAGCACCAAATTGAAATGTGAAAGGTTCATTTTAAAGCACCAAATTCAAATATTCTCTAAAATTAAGATTTGCATGCTTAAACAAATTAAACTAACAATTAAAGCTAAACAAGTTGAAAGCTAAAATGCAAGAAAGCTAGAATATGCTTGAGAGTAAAATGCAGTATAATAACAATAATGCAAAAGTTAGGATCCTTTGTGAAGGAAATGAGTTTCTCTTTTATAGAAATCTCTCTCAAATCGACGGTCGACATCGAAAGAAAAGAGTGGCTCATATTAGATTGAAGAAGCACAATCCATGTGCAAGAAATGTGATTGGTCGAAAGAGTCAGTTGACTGAACTGACTAATCAGTTATTTTGGAAAATTCCAAAATTAGTTTTCAGTTAACTAAAATGTTTCCAAAATGATAAATAGTGGAGAATCAGTTAACTGAGTGGAACTGGATTGTTTCCATTTTGATAATCAGTTGACTTGATTTGATGATGTCATATGCATTTTTAATAATTTAAATGATTTTGAATGCATATTTGTTTTATATTAATTAATTTAATTCCTTTTTTGATTTAATTGACAAGTTTATAATTTTATTTAATTAATATAAAAGAATATCAATTAAATAATTAACATAAGGTTTATTTGCCAATGTATTGTGATTTAAGGAATTAATTAATTAATCAGGTATGATGTTTGATTAGGACCTGGGGTTCAGGTCAGATTAGTTCAAATTTGATGAATTGAGGAATTGCATGTTTGATTTAGGACTTAGGGTTTATCAAGATTAGGGTTTCTTGATTAATTATTGAGATTAGAGGTCTAGGTTTTAGATGACCATTTTTAGGTGATTGCAGTTTCTTGTATCCTGAATCACATATGGTTCTATCTTGGATTGTTTCTTATATCTTGAGTCACATATGGTCCTATCTTGGATCGTATATGGGAATAATCATATTTAGTTGATCCTGGATCATATTTGGGATCCTTAGTCACATTTAGTAAACCTTGAATTGTATTTGGTCTTGGATCGTATTCGAGGTAATTAGAAAATCATATTAAGGAAATATAGAGTTGTATTTAGGACAAAGAATAGAGTCTTCATTTCTTTTATTTCAATTTGATTGCTAACTCTGACAATTTGATGCATCTCTGTTTTGTCTTGATGATTTTAACAACCTAATGAATTTGTGCAGGATGTTTTTGTCGAAGACTCAAATATTAAACTCCTAACAAGTGGTTTTGCAGGTTGCCTTGAAGATTCAAATAAACATTGTGCTTGTACTAAATTGATTTCATTTTAGGCACCTAGTTTAATTGGTTAGTACTCGATTGACCTCTCAAGGTGACAGGGGATTATGCTCTCACCTTTTATGTGATAAAAAATCTAGAATGAATCTTGATTCATTATGGCTTGGGAATTCCATAGGGCTACTTGACTTCATTTGAAAAAAAATAGAATCAAAGAGAGGAATCAATGTGTGTCTTGTATGCTTGGGATGTTAATTGTGATAGGAGAGTATGCTCTCACCTTTTAGGTGATCAGAAATCTTGACCTGTGATTAACATCTATCTTTTATTTTTTATTTTTCCTTAGAGAGCCTATTGTGGTGGGAAAAAGTACTCACAACACAAGAATGACTCAAGTAAAAACATTTCAAATCTAGACTATCTCAATCGATTATAAATAATAGCTACCGCTAGCCAAAACTATGGTAGACGAATGCAGTTAGGTGCACTCTCCTACTAGAGATACCCTAGCGGTCCGAATGGGAATACAAATTAAATCCTTAAGCTAGTAGCTTCCTTATTATCCTTGGTGTTTTTTTTTCATAATGCATAGGGGTTGTGTTTCTCCTAGAAGATTTTTGTTAGAAACATTAAAAAATGGAAATAAACTTAGGAAATAATCCAAGAGAGTGAGCAAGAGTAAGAATTTTACCAAATACACAAAGAGAGAGAGATATTTCTTCAATAGATCAAACACCAAATTCACCAAAATTCTCCAAGACCAACACAAGAACTCAAGGATTTTGAAAGGGGAAAAAACAAGAAAAAATCTCTAGTGTTTAATATGCATGAGGCACAAAGCCTAAAGAAGAAGAGAGAAAGAGAGAAATAAGCTCATTACAATAATGAGAGCAAGTTTGAGAATGAGAGGAGAAGTGAGAAAATAGAGAAGATTATTCAACTTGTGAAAACCAACTTAGAACCCCTATGAGAACCCTAATAAGTGTGTGATAACCATCTCTTAAGTAGAGATGAGTGGAGGAGTTTGCATGTAATTCACATATTCTATGTGTGCCACATTCACATTTGGTGTGTGTCATGTGTAGGAATCCTCTTAAGGAGTAATATCTAATTTTCTTATTAAAGGAATTAAAAATATGAGAGAAAACCTTGGTTTATAAAATAACAAGGAAAGATTATAATTCTAACATCCCCCTTTAATATTTACTTGGGGAGATGAGATCTATAGGTATCACACCCAAAATGTTTACAATGATTTTGAGATGTTTTTTTTGAAAGAGTCTTCAGTAGATTGTTGATAGCTTGATCATCGTGTATTTCTTCAACTGGATTGATGAAACTTGAATGGTACATAGGAATGTTTGCTAAGTGGATAACACATTGACAATATAAGGGTGTATTTGCTTGTGGAGGGGGACCCAAATCTTCAAGTGACCATTGAGATTCTTGAGATGCATTCTGTATATTCATTTCCAGTAGAAAATAAAGGTGGAGCATGGTCAACACCCGAGCCTCCAATAAGGCAAGAACCACTAGCAGAGCTCTCATCATTGGGATCTCCTAGTGTTGAACCAGTAACACTTTGGAAAGGAAAATAATATTGTGAATCATCAGTCATAGAATAAAAAATGCAATCTTCAGTTGTATAAAACAAATTTCTAATGTATTCATCATAGTATGAAGCATCACCTTTATTATCATTATCCTCTACAACAAACATAGGATTAGTATTATCATCATGAATTTCATCTTGAGTAATAAACATACCTTGCAAAGTAACATTAAGAAAGTTAGAGATAATTTCCTCTTCTTGTTCAAGAATATCATCAACATGAGAGCAAGGATCATCAAATTGCATTGCATCATAAGGAGAGAACATATAATAATTTTGATTAGGGAGATAGTAATCAAGAGTGTTATTCCAAGAGTAACCATCATCCTCATAGTGAGAAGTAGACATACCATACCGAATAGTAAAAGCACAACAAGTGTTATTATTATGAGATTTAGGAGTAGATGACTTCTCATGTTTGAGTTTCTCAAAATAAGTAGTGATCACATGACCAACTTTCCCACAATAATCGCAATGGGGACGATTATTATTATTAGTATAACCATTAGGATGATTATTATAACTTGATCTATTATTATGCGATCTAGACATGAAAGCATGTTCATTAGTTTTAAGTGTCTCAAATTGAATTAAATTAGCCTCTTCTTGACGTAAAAGTGTTTGAAAGATAGCATAAGTTAATTGATTTGCTAATAGAGGAAGAGCTAATTGAGAAAAAATATTATTAATGAATTGCTAAAATTGTCGAGGAAGGCATTTTTTAAAGATGATATGAATTAACTGAATATTAGATAACGATAATCCTAAACTAGTTAATTGACTTCGAATATAATCAAATTTAAGCAAAAAATCATCCATATTTGATAAATCCGTATACCTGAGATCCTCCAATTGATCTTGCAGTTGAATCTTTCGAGATTCATTGGCATTGTCAAATGTGTTTTGAAAAATTGCCCAAGCTGCATGTGCTTTAGTAAATGGGCAGTTAAGACATATACATCTAGATTTAAGGAAATACCTATAAGGCCAAGTGCCTCATCATTTTTATCATTCCATGCATTTTTAACTGTTTCAGGAACAACATGAGGAGGAACGGACATGGGGTCAGTTGCAACGTCAAGGATATGTCAGAAATGAAAGATGAAAATTATATGGGTCTTCCATGCATAATAATTAGAACTTGTTAATTTAATCTCAAGAATAATGTCAACATAATGAATTAAAATAAACTTAAATACAAGTGTAGTATACAACAATGAATCCAAAAAACCACATTAATGCGAATAGAAAATGCTAATATGCAAGACTTTGTAACTATTAAAACAAATTTAAATTTTTTGGTTAAATGATGAAACACATTTTCAAAGCAATAAAATAATAAGTTAGCTATTAAATTAAGTTTATAACCATAAACTGGAAATGGGTTCAAAATTGTTTTAGAAAAAATGAAGTGAGTGAAAATGTAAACCAATTTAACTTTTTTGTTAATTAAATTTTAAATAAATATGATAAAGTTTAAAAAAAATGAATAAAGTCTAAAAATATAACAAGAATCTAATGATTAAATAAGGAAGAGCTGTAAAACCCTGCATAAATCAGAAAATGTTAAAAGAATATGCAAGTCTATAATAATAATCTGCAAAGTAGGAATGATAATTATAGGCTGCAAAGCAACTATAACCCGCACAATGAAATGAAATCTTTGATAGCATACACAATGTTTGACCATCCACCCTGAAGGAAAACAACGCAGGAAGGAAGAGATAGAAATATGAGAAATGATACGCAATAAGTGCTGCATAGGAGTAGGCTAAACAAGCGTAGGATAAGACAAATAAAAAATAAGAAGGAAAGGAATATGCAGCGCAAGAGTGGAGGGTAAAAAAAATAGAATATGCTGCGCAGGAGGAGAAAAAATGCTGATAGAGGTGCTAAAGAAGGGAGGGGGAAAAGATAGCGCAAGAGAGAAGTCTGAGTGAAGAGTGAGCTGCGCAAGAACAAACCTAGGTTGTGCAAGGTAGATAAGGCAGGAGCTGTGCTATGGAACATAAACAAAAATGTTGGAGCTGTGCTAAGAAAGAGATTGCAGGAGCTGCACTAGAAAATACTGGAACTAAAACACAACAAAAAAGTTGCGCTGGAAGAAGCTGAGATAAGATACATAGGAGATAAGATTTCAAAAGATCTAGAAACTACCAAGGAGTTTCACAAGGGAATAAGAATGAATATTGTGCAAGGGAGTTCTAGTGAAGTAAGGTAAGGCTGCACAATGCAAAGGTCAAAGACAATGCTACATAAACAGTTAGAGAAAAATATTATGATATCGATTTAACGATGAAAGACAAAATATGCAAACTATAAATCCCTTACGATTTCCAGACAAAGGGTGAAGACTTAGAACTAGATAAAAAGAAATTGGGTTTGGCGGTAAACTATTCAAACCCACAATAAAAATAAAAAAAACCTACAACAAACTTTAGATCGAGAAAAACCTGCAACCACTCAAACAAGGATTAGTAGTGGCTCTAATACCATGTTAGAAACATTAAAAAAATGGAAATAAACTTAGGAAAGAATCCAAGAGAGTGAGCACGAGTAAGAATTTTACCAAATACACAAAGAGAGAGAGAGAGAGAGAGAGAGAGAGAGAGAGAGAGAGAGAGAGAGATTGCTTCAATAGATCAAACACCAAATTCACCAAAATGCTCCAAGACCAACACAAGAACTCAAGGATTTTGAAAGGGGAAAAAGAAAGAAAGAAACCCTTGTGTATAACATGCATGAGGTACAAAGCCTAAAGAAGAAGAGAGAAAGAGAGCATTAAGCTTATTACAATAATGAGAGAAATTTTGAGAATGAGAGGAGAAGTGAGAGAATATAGAAGATTATTCAACTTGTGAGAACCAACTTAGAATCCCTATGAGAACCCTAAGAAGTGTGTGAGAACCATCTCTTAAGTAGAGATGAGTGGAGGAGTTTGCATGTAACTCTCATAATCTATGTGTGCCACATTCACATTTGGTGTGTGCCATGTGTAGGAATCCTCTTAAGGAGGAATATCTACTTTCCTTATTAAAGGAATTACAAATATGAGACAAGACCTTGGTTTATAAAATACCAAGGAAAGATTATAATTCTAACAATTTTACACTCACCATTCATGCATCCCTAGTAGTGAGGTGAAGGTTTCTTGAATTTCATCACCTTGAACTAGGGCAAGCCCCAAAAGGGATCCCCTACTCACACACTCCTTGAAGGCTCAATTATGTGTAATAATTTTTTGGCATCTCCGCCCATGATTACCCATTAGATTGATGGGGACATACACACTAGAGCTAGGTGTACTTAGTCTGGGCCTATGGAAATTGCATTGCAACTATTTTGAGGTTAGCTTGTCTTGTATGTGTTTGTTATGTGCTTAAACCCGTGAAAACTTATTGAACATACACTCAATGTTTAGGTATTTAGAGATAATGACAAGTGCTTTCTTGTCTTCTATGTATGTTTTGGTTACTTAAAGTGGAAAGATTCATCCAAAAAACACCCCGAAAACATCAAAACGATCCTTGAAAATAGTGGCAGAACACTTGACAGAGAAAAATTTAGTTTTTGTCCTAGCCTAAGTTGTTTTCAAGGTTTTTATAGTCATTTCCCGTAGTGTCCCAATTTATTTTTGGGAAATATTGTATCCTATCCTGTCTTGAGTAGTATTCGGGGTCTTTGATCGATATTATATCATCTTGAGTAATTTTTGGGAGAAGAGTCATATAGCAGTGAATCCTAAATCATATATGGTAACATTAGAGTCTCATATCTGGTTAGTTGTATATGGGGCAGAGGACATTTTTGTATAGTCTCTAAAAACTTTAATCACTATTCGAAGTACCTTTTTTAGTCTACTTTCAGGGTATATAATCATAATTTTCATAAGAAGACCCTAAAATCTTGTTGTCATCATACTCGGTTCAATTAATCATTGTCTCAACAATATTCATAGTGCATTTCTTGTCAAATAAATCTTTCTATCTATTTTAGAGATCAACATCATGGAAAATCTACCCTCTATCTAGATCTTTGAAACTAACATCAACTAATCATCATCAACAATCATCTCAAAATCTAGACAAGTAATTTCATGAATTCATCAACGTTGAACCTTTAGAAATTGATCATCATTATATCCAACTTAGGGGTAATCAATTTTCATGGTTCAGACTAGATCTCACCATTATCAGTGGCAACCAAATCCTAATAACAAAGGTCTTCTTCATATGGTAGACACGTTAAACCAAGAACCAACACCAACACCAACACCAACACCAACACCAACACCAACACAAGAGAACACATCTCTTCATCAAACATCAACACAAGAGAACACATCCCCTCACCAAACATCTAGACAAGAGAATCAAACTAATCCCAACATGGATGAAAATGACAACACTTGGGCTAGAGTCCATGCTAATAGCAGAAATGAAGGAGAAATATTGAATGAACATGTTAGAAAATGTCATCAAGATGAGAGATTTCAAAAGATCATAGAAAAAGTCCTTGTTGCTGACAAAGATAAATACTTCATGCTCCTAGCTTCAATGGGAGTCAAACTTCCACAAGAATTTGAAAAAAAATAGCTTAAGACACAAGAAGAGAATCCTATCATCACTCTCACAAAACAACTTTAAACTTTACAATCACAAATCCAAGTTATGAAGAAAGTAAAAGGATACCCGCTCAAAAAGTACTCTTTAGGCTCAATTTGTCATTTTTTGTTTGATCGTGATCTACACATGACTTCATTCTCTTCAAACATAGAAATGCCTAAATATGACAAGTATACAAGAAACGCAGATCCTCAAGATCATGTTAGGGAATTTTGCACCCTTAGCATGGAATTTGTTCATGATCAGACTTATCTCATGAGGTTGTTTCCTAGAAGTTTGGGTGGACAGACCATGGAATGGTTCTCCAAGTTACCCTCGGACATCAAATATTTTGAGGAGTTAATAAAAAATTTCATTCAAAAATACTCCTTAACATTCAACATCATGTGACCATGTTAGATCTTTGTAATACCAAAAAACAAAATGATGAACGATTTATCATATTTCGTCAAAGGTGGAGGAATGTATTTGCAATATATCTGAGACTGATACCTGAAATGAAAAGATGGATATCTTTATCAATAACCTAAACATGAAAATGAACTTTCATCTTCAGTTGCAATACCTAACTACATTCGAAAAAATGATTGAGAGTGAAATGAAGATTGAATATTCCTTGATTAGAAAATGAGAAATCAAATAGTACAGAGATAACAAAGGATTCTCTAATGGTTCCAATAGAAATAATGAGAAATCAAGATTCTGGGACAAGAACAAAAATGTGGTAAATAACAAAGTAGTTGATACCCAAAATATTTAACCAAAGCAACCAGTTTTTAATCTCTCAAACAACACATCAACTCATACTCCTAACATGACATCTACACCTATGATTAATCTTGATTAAAATAAACAAAAAACACCTTTCACGTTTGGTCCCAGAATATAATTCACTACCTTAGGGGAACCCCTTGAGACAACATTATGCACCATCCTTGCAAACAATATAATAACTCTACCTAAGGATAGACCATTTGAACCACCAGTAAAGCCAAAATGGTGGAATTATTCTCATTATTGTGAATATCATCACAATAAGCGTCATACATCTAATGATTGCATGAAGCTTAAACATGTTGTGCAAGATTTGATTGAAAATGACATTATTATAGTTGAAGGACACAAAACCAATGAATATTATGTTGCCTTCAAAATACCATTATCAAATTATGATAAAGGTGGATACTATGATTCTAAAGGAGCTAAAGTCAATTGTACATATTCCCATGACAATATAATTAGCATGCTCAGACCATATGATCAACACATCAATGTCATTATCATCAAAGAAAAAAAAGAACGCGAATCATCTAATTTTGTCACAAAAGGTCAAGTGAGAGCAGGGATAACTTTAAGAACCCCCCCCTCCCAAAAAGTATAAAATTGTGGTGAATCACATTTTTTTTTGAGGGAAAATTTTTAATATTGATGGCGAATTATGGTTCAAATTATAGATATTTGGTGGTGAATTTTTTAATACCGTATACAATTTTTATAAAAAAATGGCGAAAACAAATGATTTTAATAGGAAAATTATTAATATAATTGGTGAAGCTGGAAAATTTTACTGATAAATTATGGTGAAATAATTTTCCAAATATTGTAATTAATTATTTGTCATGGCGAATGTATTTCAA
>MU227782.1:86721-98807 GCA_018584345.1 Thuja plicata | reverse complement strand
TTGATATCGGGCATCTCTATGCTACCATCCTTGATCAAACACTCACTTGGCCTGTCAATAGGTATCTGGCATCTCATGCTATCTTCATGATCAAACTTTTTGATACTCCTTGGGATGTATCTCAATAAAGAAAGGATATTTAAATCCCGCTTGGTTAAGGAACTTTCTGAGTCAATGGTTAAATTGAAATAGTATGATCGGTTCACATATACAACTTATACTTGCATATTTTTAGATATATTGTAATCTCATAAAACTATTCTGATCAATATATCTTAGTTTATACCTTTGCTCCACTTTGATTCTTCTCGGTGATGTTGTGCTCTATTTCTTAGTATCTGCAGAAAACTTTAGCTCTTTCCTCAGCTTGTTGATCAGGACTATATGAAGTTTCTCTCCAGTATCCTCTTTTCATTTATTAACCCACACCAATTTGTAATGAATTGAGTTGTCTCTTTATAGACATGATATCACCATTGTTAGGTTCTTGATCTTGGCATCATCCACAATTCTCGCCAATCATATTTAAAGAAAAAATCTCATTTTATCTCGCTGAGATCTTGTTGCCAACTGGATAAAATAACTTTAAATCCATTACTTATCTTTGGCTTTATCTTTTCGACGAAAAAAAAGATAACTACTAGTTAAATCTATATTTAGCTCAGCCAGCTAGATATTTAGTCATTTCTGAACTCAAGTTAATTTTGCTTTTTAACTCTTTGATAGAGTCGGTTAATCCTCGAGCTTCTCCATCGGTTTACACTATGTTTCTAGCTGTCGGTTATGCTTGTGATTCTTCTCATCGGTAATTCTCATTGGTGTTCTTTCTCAGGCATCACTATGACTTGAAGATCATCGGTGTTTGAAGTCATAATGTGAATGCTTGTCTTTTATGCATTACTGAAAGAATAATATTTTTCTCTTTGATTATCAGAATTATTTGACAATTTGATTATAACCTATTAGATTATATCAAGTTGACATCAATGAAAATACAATCCATTAACTGATTTAATGTCTTGCATTGTCCTTCTGCATTTCAGTTATCAACTTAACATCTTCAAACATTCAATTAGTTACATGTCATCAATGTCTCCCTTTGGCATTGATGGCAACATACTACATTATCATACTATACTATCACTAATACAATATGAAATATAAAGTTTCATCAAGATTTCTGAATGTAACTATTATAAATGTCTGGCTTTCAGTAAGCTCAAAAATAACTTAGATTTGTTTCTTGCAGAGTGATTGTCTTCAATCTTCAATCCCTTCTTTGGATAGATGTATCAATTGAAATATCTTTTCTTATATGTTCTCTGCCTTGAATGTTCCTCTTCTTGATAAATTTTTTTTCCTTTGAAATAAATCTTTCTCTTTGTCTGAATTCTCTCCCTTTGTTACTTCTCTCCCTTAGATGGATATTTCATATGTAATCAATTTCTCTCCCTTATAATATTGATTAACTTTTCCTTTCTGATTCTCAGGAACTTATCTTCATGGATAATGATATAATTTCTCCCTTTATCATATCTCTCATTTATGTGATATGGAATCATCTCTCCTTTTAAAAATGAGATCATCTCTCCCTTTGTATGATAAAGAAAATATCTCCCTGATGATAATGAGAACATCTCTCCCTTTGACAAAAATTCCAAAAAAAAATACTTCTCCTTGTTTTTATCATCTATATCATGTTCCATCTCTTTGCATACTATATTCCTTGAATTTTCCTATACATTAGCAATACAATGTCTCTGGTCTTCGGTGCAAATATGTACTTTGCAATGTACAGATGTATCTGTTGCTGTCCATCTTAGTGTTTGCATCAACATGACTGATCTTTAGATTTGGTATAAGCTGATGCAACCTCCTAGTTAGATTACTAACCGATAGAAAAGGGTTGGACCCCTAGTCTCTGTCTTAGGTACTCAAATGTATCCTTTGGTAATGGCTTGGTGAATATATCAGCTAACTGTTCCGTCCAACAATTGTTTGATCCATACAATATTAGAGCAATTTGCAGCAACAACCACATATTCTGCTTCTACAGTAGACTGAGAGATGCATCCTTGCTTCTTTCTTATCCATGTGACAAGTCTGTCACCCATAAAGAACGCTCCTCCAGTTGTGCTCTTTCAGTCATTAATGTTTCCAGCCCAATCAACATCTGTATAGACTTGTAGCTCAAATTTTCCTGCTCTTTTGTACCATATGCCATAGTCCTCAGTGTTCTTCAGATATCTCAAAATTCTTTTGACAACAATCATATGTGATTCTTTGGGATTAGCAGAGAATCTTGCAACAATTCCAACTGCGTGTGCTATATCTGGTCTGGTGTGAACAACATAAATCAGTTTTCCAATCATTGATTTGTATAAGGTTTGATTTACCTCATTGGATTTGTCTTCTTTTGTTAGCTTACATCCGGTAGCCATAGGTGTTCCAACTGGTTTGGAATCTTCTATCTTGAATATCTTCAACACTTCCTTGATGTATTTATACTAAGTGATGTATATGACTGCATCTTGAAGAATCTATAGACAAAGAAAAAAATTGATCTCCCAAAACATAGACATTTCAAATTCCTTGCTCATTTCATTAGCAAAGGATTTGCATAACAATTCATTTCCCCCAAAAATGATATCATCAACAAAATTTTTAGCAATCAGAATATCACCATTGACATCTTCTTTTAAGTACAGATTGCTATTTTCACTTGTTCTAAATTTTTTTATGCTAATGAGATATGAGTGAAGTCTTTCATACCAGGCTCTTGGTGCTTGTTTCAATCCATACAAGGCTTTATGTAGTCTGCATACCATGTTTCTCTTGTCTGGATCAACAAAACCTTCTGGTTGTTCAATGTATACCTCTTCTTCAAGTATTCCATTTAGGAATGCAAATTTGACATCCATTTGGTATACCTTGAATCCTTTAAATACAACATAAGAAAGTAAGATTCTAACTCCTTCTAGTCTAGAAACGTGTGCAAAGGTTTCACCATAATCAATACCTTCTTCTTGTGCATATCCCTTGCATACTAATCTTGCTTTGTTTCTAGTGACTTCTCCATTTTCATTCATCTTGTTTTTGAATATCCATTTGGTTCCGATGACATTCTTGTCATCTGGTCTTAGTACTAGTGTCCATGCATTGTTCTTCTCAATCTGTTCTATTTATTCATTCATAGAACTGACCCATTCTTCATTCTCAAGTGCATTGTTAACAGATTTAGGCTCAAAATCACAAAGTAAACATCTGGTGTTAAGTGACTTACTTCTTGTTCTTGTTCCAGCCTTTTTTTCTCCTATGATTTGATTCTATGGATGTTGTCTTCTGACATACCTGGAAATTTTTGGTTCAACTCCATGCTCATCATTCTAATCATCTCCTCCACCTTCATTCTCATCTCTAATGTTTGAAACATGATCTTGAGGATTATCTTGATCGTCGGTAATTGCAGTTTGATGCTCAGGTGCAATGTTCTGATACTCAAGAGTGACACATTATTTCTCAGGTAGAGTGTCAGGTTTTGTATAAACAAAATTGTTGTAGTCCTCTAGTTCCTTTTTTATTTTTTTATCATTCTTTTCTGCAAATTCATCTATTTTTACTTTTGCACTTTCAATGATTTTGTTAGATGAATTGTTAATACATTTATAATCCTTTCATTTGGTTGAATACCCTAGGAAGATACCTTCTTCACTTTTGTAGTCAAGTTTTCCATTTCTATCATCCTTCAAAATATAACATTGACTACCAACGATACTAAAGTAACTTACATTGGGTGTATGACCATACCAAAGCTCATATAGTTTCTTCTCTCTGTCCTTCAATTGTACTCTATTTAATGTGTAGGCATAAGTACTAACAGCTTCCCTCCAGATGGTTTGAGTGATGCTTTTCTCAATCATCAATGTTCTTTCATAGTCAATAATTGATCTGTTTCTCCTTTCAACAATTCCATTTTTTTGTGGTGTCCTTGGTGTAGAAACCTATCTTTTAATTCTATGCTCATTGCAATAGTTAGGGAATTCTTCTAAAGTAAATTCCCCTCCTCTATCTGACCTTAAGAATTTCAATTTCTTCTCACTTTTTTTCTCTACCATTTCTTTATACCATTTAAACATCTTAAATGCTTCTAATTTATCTTTTAAAAACATGACTATCATCATTCTAGAAAAATCATCAACAAAGAGAATAAAATACCTATCTCCATAGTAGATATTTGTTCTCATGGGTCCACATAGATCTGTATAGACAATTTTGTTTATACAAAACCTGACAATTTTGTTTCTCTCTTGAAACTAGACTTTGTCATATTACCTTTTTGACAATTCTTGCACATGATATTGTTGGGCTTAGTCATGCTTGGTAAGCTTGTAACATTCCTTTTGTTGCTTATCTTTATCATGTTTTCAAATTTCACATGACACAATCTTTTGTGCCACAACCATATGTCTTCATTTCTAGCCATCAAACAAGTGGTTTTAGTGTCATCAAGATAGAAAAGAATCGGGTTATTTGAGAGGTTAGCATCTTTGCAACCACTAAGATCAGATTTACCAGAGATAGAAACCCAGGTTGGGGAGGAAATAGAATAGATAGGAGTAACCTTTTCCTTTTTTAAAGGCAAGGAGAATCAGATTGAGGCAAGAATAAATATGTTTGGGCCTAATTACAAAAGATTTGTGCCATCAATAAGATAAGAAGATAATTAAATCAGGTCACTAGGGGTATGGAGCTCAGAATTTGACACTATATTACCTAGAAAATAGGTATATGTTTCTGACAAAGGAGAATTAGATATGGAGAGATATAAAAATATTCTAGATGAATCCTTTAAGGCTGAAAAATATTTCAATAAATTCATTACAGATGTCAAGAGCATTATGGATGCAAGGTGGGACCGATAGAAAACACAATTGGAGAATATTTAGAGCTTTGAATGGCCAAAGGAAGATGATGTCATAGTATGGGATGTTTTAACAAATCCCAAGAAGAAAAATCATGTCATTGTTGACCGGGATATTATTGACGAAGAGTAGAAGGACACATGGCACCTGCTCTTTGAGCACAAGAAGGTTAGTCATCTTGAAGACTAGTGTAAATTAGCTTGTAATGGTAGTCACTAGGTATCACTACAAATATCAGAGGCTATCCTAAACACATACAGACAAAGGTGCTAGTAATCACAAGAAGACAAAGATCAAATCAGATTTCATTGTCCATTTTTGTCTTTTCTATGTTTTTAGGGTTAGGTCTTAAACCATCTAAAGCTTGTTGCATCCTTACTTCTTAAGGATTCCAAGATGGTTTTAGCCTATAAATAGAGCATATTGTAACCTTTTTAATGATGATGGAGTATAATTACAAGGAAAACTACTATAATTTTATCTAAGCCTCTGTACTTTTGGTCTATTGAATGTATTTTGAAGCAGTTAGACATTAATAAAATACATTGAAATATCTATTTTATATCTTGTGTTGTCTCTTTTATCTTTGCTTAAGATTTTATGTGTTTATTTGTAAGGCATTTACATACATCAACTGCAAGGTAGTTGTGCAATCATTTGTGAGGTCTTTCAAGGAAGGAATAATTCTTTTAGGTGATCCCAGGAAGATGAATATTGATATTAAGATCTAATAAACAAAGATATAGGAGTGAGTGGATAGTTTGTAAGGCATTCTATCTAGGTTGCATGTATTTTCATTAGTCACCTAATTGTGGATTTACATCTAAGATTGACTCTATTGCCCATATGATCAGGCACTGGTTTATGGTTTACCAAGTAATTGTTCATCATCCAATATTTAAGAACAATCAATAAAATTACATTACATTCATAAGAAAGCATATATTTACAAGTTATTGTATTCATAGAGTATACAATTTGGTTTACTGATTCCTTTAAGAGAGAATCAAATAGGTTTCCCATCCTAAGTTCAGAGAACTATAAAAGGGAAAAGGATGAGAATCCTTATCACATTACTATTTTCTATTGTCAAGATAATAATTTGGCTTATTAAGCTCTGTATCAGGTTAATCACAGTCATTTGCATAGTTTTCTACTTATTGATATAGTAAAAGGCAATTAGCAAAAAACCTAATCCACTCTAATAGATATTGTAAATCAGTAATCATTCAAAGGTGATACATTCCTGAGTCTGTGGATCTCAAAAAACAAGGAGGATTTTATCCAATCCTCATCAATTAGGCTTTTCTTGAATATAATATATATTGGAAATATACAAGAGCAAGCATTTATACTGTTTTGAAAAGATATTTACAAGAAAAATCCCTAACAACACCAACAATAGATTTGTTACCTTTTATCACACATTGGCCCTTCTGCCAATGGGAATTTGATTTAATTAGTCAAATATATCCCTCATCTTCAAACAAACATAATTTTATCAGAACTACTACAAAATACTTCATAAAATGGGTTGAGGCTATCGCTTTGATCACTACTACTGGTAAACAAAATTTCAATTTTTATACTCGACTACATAATGTGAAGATATGGTATCCCTTCTTCCATAGTGACAAACAATGGAAAACAATTTAAGAACAAGGATGTCACTAAGATCTATAATTTTTTTACATCACAACACTTTTCTTCTATCTATTAACTGTAAGGAAATGGACAGGCATAAGCATATAACAAAAATGTATTGAAAATATTTCACCAGATAGTGAATGCCACTGGTAGAGATTGACATCTTCAAATAAATCCATCTTTATAGGCATATCGTACAATTATAAAAACACCAACAAGAGCCACTCTATTTTCTCTTGTTTACAGATTAGAAGTTGTTTTTCCTATTGAAGTTGAGTTACTGTCATTACAAGTATCTCTCAGAGGACTGGTCTCTGGTGAAGAATATAGAATCTCCCGCTTGAAAGAATTGGAATTGATAGAGGAAGATTGACAAGAGGCCTTTTATTACCTTTGAGTCCATCAAAAGAGAATGGATAGAGAGTATAATCGTAAAGTTTGATATAGAGAGTTCAGGTTGGCGACTTAGTGCTGACTAGAATGCAACAAGACAGGGAAAAGAAAGAAAAATTTGAATCACATTGGTTGGGACCCTTTGTGATAGTATCTACATATGATTTTTGTGCTTAAAAATCATCAACTACTGAAGGAGATTTGCTTCTAGACCCTATCAATACTATCCATCTCAAGAAATTCTATGCTTGACAACTTGAGTTCAGTTTTTGTATAGCAAAAATGATCCTAAAGAAAATAAAAAATATTGAAAAATGATCCTGAAGAAAATAAAAAAACATTGAGAAGTGATCATGAATAAAATAGAAAATAGTAAAAAATGAGCCCGAGGAAAGAAAAAAATCGCAAAATAGTCCTGAAAAAATGGTACTAATGGTGAAAACATAGAAAATAGATGTCTTGATACTACCAAAAAATCATAAAATATGAAAAATTCAAAAAAAAAATGAAAAATAAAAAATGCACCTTGGTGAAAACCTAGCAAACAGGTGTCTTGGTAGTGAAAAAAAAGTAAATAAATAAAGAAAATTGTGATAAATTGAAGCGGTGAAAACTTGGCAAATAGGCGCTACTTGTGAGCTAGCTTCTCCATCTATTAATGCATCACTTAGCTATCTTGCTTGCATCAACATTCAACCTCATTTCTTGAGCATACCTATCATACATTTTCATTCCTTGTACATATCGGTGGGCTTTACATCCTATCACCATGGCTTGGAGTCGGTCCACATATTTTCCTTTATGATAGTCATGTCTAGCTGGGGATGAGTTTCTATTCATCACATGAGATTGGCATCTATTCAGTAATATCATCTTTCCAAATCAAGTCTAAATAAGACATTTTTCCTCTCAATAATCAAGTGTTATTACACTGAAACAATAAAAAACTAACAATGGTGTTTCTTCAGGACCACCCAACAACAATGTTTGTCAACACCACCAAACAGATGATTCTTTCTAAAATAGTGATAAGAAAGAACTAGCATACACAAATGAACTTGAACCATTTTTTGATGATCATGTATTTTTAGTGACTCAAAGATGTCTCTAGACTAGACAAACAAGGAAGGGGCATGGAATTTTCTTTGTCTACTGTCTGTTGATATTAATTTACACTAATCATGCCTTTTGAGTGACTCAATGATGTATTTGTACTAGAGGAATAAGGACAATGGGGTATGATATTTTATCTTTGGTTGCTACATGTGGGATGTGTTCCAATGAAATATAATAAGACATATATTTAGGTGTGTCTGTGATTATATTTCCCTCCATATATCTGATAAGAATAAGAGTACACAACATTGCGACATAAAAATGCTAGGATTATGGTAAACCACACATACCTCAATTCCAAAAATCTATACTATAGATGCAGGTTGGAATTGATTCCTTGTCTCTTGAACCATCATTGATTGTTAATTGTCAAATTTATTGAGGAATTATAGGATGTCTTTGTACAAGAAAACCAAAGGAGAAATATGACATTTTCTTGGTTTGTTTCTCATGGTATATTTTTCTGATGAAGTTAAAGGTCAAATAATCTAGGTGTCAATGATAAGAGCCTTCACAATTCATTATGATATGCCAGACATACCTTGACTCTGAATATTTGTACCCTAGATGGAGGCTAGGGAAAATTATTCATTGTCTGTTTTACAAAACTAATACTTAGGGCATCATAGTTAATCATATCTTGATGCTTGTATCAAATTGCAATATCAAATTTGATGAAATTAGTATTCATATCATCATGGTCATGTGTGTAATAGTTGTTTTTGTACTTGATTAAGTATCTGAGGAAAATAATATTCATATCATCATGGTTAATTATACTAGTGGTGGTCATATGTACTTCCACATTACAAAAGCTCAATGATGAGATATAACATAATAAAACATTGAATTAATGACAATCATGGAAGTTTGTATAGCATGCTAAAATCATTTAGGTGTTGCATTCATTTCAGCTAATAAAAAAGACTTGACCAAATCATCTCAAGGAGGGAAATCTATTCTATCGACATCATCACAAAATCTATCTCCACCATGATCGATTATTGCTACATCATATGTTTTTTGCATTCATCATTTGGTACATCATGTTGGAAAGTGGCCAGTATATAATAATGTATATGTTGTCATTTATGGAAACACAGTCACCTCGTATGGTTTCTTGATGTACATGTCAATTTTTAATACTCTTCTAGTGAAAAATTCCTAATTCTAGCATATAGTTAACAAAGTGTAGTCGACTTGTTCTGATTGGTGAGCATAGGACACACATCATGATGACATGCAAGTTATTGGTGTTTTAAAATTTTTATGCTTTGAAAGCTACCAATATACCTTGAGATGGATTTTAAGAGTGGTTAGCTCCAAATATGGGAATATCTTAAGGTAAGTGGACCAACTATAGGGACAAGACTTCCCTCCGCACTTCTAGCTCTACAAGACCAAGATGGGTGTACCTAATCCACTCAAAATACAACACTTCACACTCACTCTATATTTAAAGAGAAGATAATGGTAAGAAAGTACTAAATGTTAACCACTCATTCATTGAATCTCAATTACCATGAAGAACAACAACCGACAACCAAAAAACTTAGGAAAGGATTAAAAATGGTTTTGATATTTCAAAAGGGAAGAATATAGAAAAACCCATCCAGATATGTATCACTATAGAAATAATAATTCTTGATCAGTTCTTTATCCATTGGGAAATAGAGTCTACTACAGATACATAACATAAGAAATAACTACTGGAAAATATTCAAAGTCATAAATACAGCTAATCTAGACCATACACTTCTTATAAAATCCTTATGCAAATCAAGTGAATTTATGTCATATCCAAAACATCATTTAATTTGATCTTAGATCAAAACTAAGGACTAATAAAATATACATGGATAAAATCTGTGTGGTGAATCAGAAGATCCAAAACTCAAGAAATAGGCACAAAGGAGAGACTTGAATATGAAATATCTATATTAAGTATAAAGAACCATGTTCCTATTTCAAACTATTTCAAAATGTATACCACTTCAAAAAATGTAAAAGAACTGCAACTTTCTATGCTATCTTAACACAGTCTAGAATTACATTTTCTATATCCCTCACTGGAACAAGTCCACCATTTAAGCATAAAAGAGAAGGATTTAGCTAAAGAGCTTTCAAAAGATATACAAATTTGATCGAAAAACCTAAGTATTAGATTACTTCATAAAAACATTTAGAACTGCCAAATTTTCCTTCACATAGCATCCTACAACTTTGAAGACATGACCCAGGAGATCATATTTGATTTATTTACTCTTTAGTAGGTTGGAATGCAGAACCACCACTTCAAACCCTTAGGAAAGGATTTAAAAATTCAAATGTTAGTTGCAATGGTTACACCTGGCGCAAACAACCCTATCGATGACCCATATTTGAACTTTATCTCAGCTTTAAAATGTAGCCATCGATCAATTTTAAAAACACCCATGAGCTCAAGATACATGACAGTTCCTTGTAACACTTTGGTCCCACTTGACCTTCTCATGAAATTGTACACGTGTCACCCAGGTGCAATGCCTCAATGAGTAAACAATGGGAAACTTCAAATCAGGGCATAACACCTACCACAGGATGAAAACTAATCTGACCATCCTTTATCTTCCTTTCAGCACTGACCAGGTCCTGCCATCTGCCATGCATCACATAGGTGCGATGCCTTAAAGAATAACGTTCTTGCATCTCTGCATTACAAAATTACACGTTCTATTTGATCAAAAGAGATTTGACCACACATTAACCTTTTTTTAACCCTGAAAACTTTCCACATGTCACAAAGGCGTAATGCCTTGAAGGATATTCTTCATGCATCTTTCAATCAAGGAAAAGCACTAACCATTAGATCAAAATGAATCTATCATGTCTTTAGCTTTACTTTATCTCTAGTTACATCCTGTTATTTCCCACTTGTCACTTAGGCGCAATTCCTTAATGACTAATCTTATTTCATCTTTTGATCAAGGCGTAAAGCCCGTCGTTTGATCAACTATAACCTATCTGACCTTTAACTTCCCATCAGCTTTTAATATGTTAGCCCCATGATCTAAGGATGGATAGGTGTCATATAGGAGCAATGCCTTAAAGAGTATGCAACGATCATCTTTTTACCAAGGGAAAGTGCCAGCCGTTGGATGAAGAAATATTTGCATGACACTTGTGTTAAAATATAATGTCGCGGGCACTTTAAGACTTAGGAAATATTAATACGATACCCCCACTAGCACTTAGAGAATTATTATATGGCCCCACTGATGACAACTTAAAGCACATGGGTTTAAGTAACTTAAGTGATCAAAAATGTAAATTGATCTTATAATGAAGACAATATAACTAGGGTTTAGGGACAAATGAACCAAGGGCTTGGAACCAAAGACAAATTAGGGTTGTAGGAACCAGGATAAGACATTGTATAAACATGAAAAAATCAGAACTATGAAATTTTTTACAGTCCTAATAGTGGCTCTGATTGGGGATGTATGTCTCTTGCAGGCATAACAAGATTCCAGAATGTCAGGGTTAAGAAGACTATCTACGAAAAGGAAACTACCCTACAATAGACAAAAACAAAAAGAATATGTACAAATCAAAACTTATCTACAACCAACTGCTTAGAATATTCACACAACCTCTACCTCTTTATAGCCCCAATTTTAAGGATTCAAACCAAGTTTGATGGCCCAGAGGCATTGTTGTCACTGAGGTTTGCACCCTTGCTAAAAGCTTCTCTAACAGCAACCTAGTGAAACATGGAATCAACCTCCAAGCTGTGGGACTTGAACGACGAGGTTGAATCTCCGGAGAAGGCCAGCTTCCTCTACTATCAGGATGCACCTAAAACTATCTCTTGCAAGGAAAAGGGAGAAGGAGATGCAAAAAACCAAATTACTTGAAAGGGAAGGGTGATACACCAAGATAGGGCCTACTTTCTTCTGCCTTGAAACTGCACTACACATCCATATAACTCAACTAACACAACTTCTACCACATGATTCTTAGCAAACA